>JABUQX010080485.1:0-25000 GCA_015478945.1 Trachelipus rathkii
AGAGAGAGAATAAAATTATATCATTTTCGCTGTAGCTATTGTAAGTTGAAGATATGATTTTTTTTTTTTTTTTTTTTTTTTTTTTTTTTTTACCAGTTTCCTCAATAAATACCAGGATTCCAACAATGTATTCCTTTATCCCTGTAAGCTATGTAGTTATTTGAGGGATATGAGTTGTGAGTTTTGAAAAACCAAATTCATATATATATAAATTACGATATATATTATAGTATGATATATTGAGTATATATATATAAGTCTAGGCTAGCCGATAACGCTCTTAATGACAGATATGATATGATGGATCAGAAATTAACTAAGGTTTAGTGACTGAATTTATATATATTTATATAGTTATATATATATATTATATGGTATATATATATATTATAATATATATATACTATATATTATATATATATATATATATATATATATATATATTATATATATATATAGTTTATTATATATATATATATTATATATATAATATATATATATATATATATTATATATATTATATTATATATATAATATTAGGTTTGCACTGAATAACCTGAACATTTTTAGTCCGAATACCGATACAAGTACTCCACAATTTTTCAAAACTGATACCACAATTTTTCGCTGACACCAGATACCCATACTTTTAAAATTCATATATATATCTATATCTATATATATAATATATATAATATATAATCATATAATATATATATATATATTTATTATATATATAATATAGGTATATATATATATTATATATATATATATATATATATATATATATTATATATATATATATATATATATATATATATAATATATATATTTTTTCAAGTAAATATTGCTTGGAATTATATAAGGAGGAAAAAAGAAATACAAAAGGTGCATACTAGAAGTAAAAGAAAGAGTAGAATTGAACAGTTGGAAGGAGGGATGAAATGGGGACTACAAGGGATAGGAAAGCTCTTCTGGAATGGAAGCGCGAAAAGGTTATATGAATTGTAGAAGTATAGGGTATAAAGCAGAGTTTTAACACTATTGCATTTGTAACTGAATGAAATGTGTGTGTGGGGAGTGTGGAAAGAAACACTTCGAAAAGATCTGCCAATATTAACAGTATAATGGAAGAGGTGGATTAGTGAATGTGTGTGGTTTTGAATGGTGCAAGAAGGAATAGGTATTTTGGGGAATGAGGTTATTAGTATAGGAGGAGTATGGTATGAGTGAAAAGAGGTAATAGACTGCCTAATCTGCAGTGTATAGGATGAAAGTACTGTGTGTGAATGATGTCAAGACTTGGGAGACGTAGATCGGTATGATTGATTTGAATTTGGAAAGTTGTGGTAATAAGCGTTTTATGGATAGGTATAGTTTCAAGGATTTGGGGAGGAGAGTCGTAATAGACCCTTTATATTAAGGTAAGGGAGAAAGGGAGGGGGAAATGTAAGAAGATTATAGGGGAATAAGTTAATTGAGTAATTGTAGGGGAAGATAGATTCTGCGTGTTTGTCGAAATAGTTGCGTCGAGGACTGAAGGACTGATTGTTGAAGAAACAGGTGCGTTTAGGAGTGGGTAGAGGATGTTGTGGAATCAAATTCTTACTTGAAACAATGACTGAGAAACTGAGGGAGAAGAAGATAATTGTATATAGGTTTTATGGATTCTGCAACAGGCCGTATGATAGAGTTAATCCAGGGAAGCTTTCTAAATGGCAGGTGGTCAGTGATGATATGGTTTGGTGTAGGATTCTGAATGGAATCACAAGTATGTGGTATCACGATAGTGAAGCGTGTGTTCAAGAATAAATGGTGTCAACTGTGATTGGTTTAGGATTAAAGCGGAGTGAGACAGGCCTTGTGTTATGTCTCCTTGGTTATTCAATTTGTTATATGGATGGGGTTATGAAAGAATTCGAAGGTGGGGATGGCAGGAATGGTGTTGAATGATGGAGAAATGGAAGGATGAGTGGAGGGTGCCCTACCATTATATGCGGATGATTTGGTTCTGTGTGCGGAATCTGGAAAGAGTTTGAGAGGGTTTGGTAGAGGGAGTTTAGAAGGGTGTGTAAAAGGAGCGGTAAAGTAACGTGGATAAGAGTAAGGTTATGGTCTGTGAGTCGAGGACGTCCTCCACTGTGAAAAGTTATGTTTAGATGTGGCAGATGGGGGACAAGTGTTTACTGGGTATGTGTTGGATGAGAAGGGAACGGATGATGCAGAATTGTAGTAGGAACGTTGTGAATGGCAGGAAGGTTGTGGTGCAATTAAAAGTTTCGTTGGTGACTGTAAAGACTAAAGGTCTGGAGTGCGCTAGGGTCTTGGCATGAGGGTATGTTTTACTGTGTTATTGTATAGTAGTGAGACTATGCAGGGTGGAATAGAGAAGGGTGATAAGAACTAAAGTTCAATGTATCAGGATGGACAATCTTACGGGGCGTGCTAGGTAGTGAGAAGAATTGAGTAAAAAAGGAATGAACGTTTAGAGAGTTGTGGTGGTGTGCAAGAAAGGGGTATACAGAGATAAATGAAAAGTTATAGTTGAGATGGTATGGTCATGTGGAAAGGAAATGAATGATAATAGATTGGTTTTAAGCCGGATGTATATTGTATAAGGTGGTGAGTGTGTTTGGGAAACCGCCGGCTGGGAGACCGAAGAAAAATAATAATAATAATAATAATAATAATATTTAATAATGAATAAGTAATAAATAATAATATAATGATAATAATCAATAAATAATTAAGAAGAAAATTTTTGCTTTCATGTATAATGCCAATGTTCTAACATGAATTTGAAAGTATAACAAAATGAATTAAACCTACGCTTCATATGTTGAACATTTGAAATTTTCCCCAATCAGTGTTTCATTTCAGATTTTATGACATCATTCTCGACCTGTTCTTCCTTTAACACGGAAACAAATTCGAACTCCTTTAACTCTGACTTTACAGATTCCTTTTGATCTAATTCTTCTGATTTGACGCACATTTTTGTAGCATACGGTGACTCATTGTCCGAAGAAAAGATCTGAAATATTAAAAATAGGATTAAATGTAATCGAAAATCAAGCCAAGTTGTGCTAAAGGTCCATGAAGAGAAACATTCAATCTTAAAGACACATCATTTATGAAAATACATAGTATGTCTATCCCCTTCTTATAAGGAGAAATTATAAATTAAAACAGTTTATACTGCGTTTTTCAAAGCAGTTGTGTCATATCAAGAAAATTTTCTAAATTCTCTTTTCAACAGGTAACAAGGGGCTGAACACCACCACCTATCACTTACTCTTTTCGTGAATATATGGAAATATTTGTGAAATACTTATCAACCACGCAAGCCCATCCATTGCAGCATGCAAGAAAAATGGTAACATATACAAGGGGTCATCTCAACTTTTTAGGGTCAAAAAATTAGGAAATAAGACTTTAATTGAAAGATGAAGGAAAAAGTTGGAAAAACTTTAAAAAAGTAGGCAAAAAGTAGAACAAATATTAATGCTCAAATTATTAATGTTGTTTTTATTTTTTTGTATATTACTATTTTTCCTAAATTTGTTAAAATATCCAACTTTCATGTTTATTTCTGTGTACTGGATGATTTTTTTTTTATCCCCAACCAAATATGACAGATGAGGTTTTCAGTTGAAATATTTTCAGTCTCCAGTTAAAATAAACTTATTTTTGTTTCATTTAATACTTAATAGATTTTTAATTAATGTTAACAAAAAATTAATTGGATGAGTTTTTTATATTATTCATCACAAAAAATAATTAAAACTTTTACATGTATTTGCAATCTTTAAAGTTAAACTTTTTCTCAAATGCTACATTAATTGAAGAAAGTATTGTAGGTAAGCTAACAAAATCACCTGGAACCCTCAACTGGCATGGGTTTTTTTTCCTTTATTTTCTTTAAAAAATACGTTTACTATAAAAAACTAGAAAAAAATAGAAAAAATAACAAATTGAACATAATGTAATGATAGAATTAAACTAACATAAATAAATGAAAACAAAACATATGGACACATAAAATAATGATTTCAGGAATAATTTTTATTATTTTTTTGCTCGAAATTTGATGGTAGTCAGATGATTTTTTTATTTTTCTCAATCTTCTTTTGCTCATTTCTTAATTTTATTTATTAAACAGTGGTACTCTCATCAACTTTTTTGCAACTGCTTTCAAGCACATGTCCTGACCTAATTTGTAGTGCCTTTCATGTCATTAATTCTATTAAATACATTCTAAATCTTACATTGGCTTTCAAACCAAGGAATATGTAGTTAATTGATGTTTTGTTGTAGTCTATTAGCTTCTTTTTCATGAAGGGATTTTTCTTCTTTGAAGATAGCTTCTTTCATTTCTTGTGATTTCCTTTCAAAATCTTTCCTTTTTTTCATTTCAAACAGCTCTTGTTCTTTCATTTGTCTTCTCTTTTTTGTCTTTTTAGTTGGCCTCAAATCCGTTATCTTCTTACCTCCAATATGATGTTATGAGCATTGATTCCTTCTTAATAAAGTCTTTGATATGGGCTCCTTATGGACTTCACAACCAAATTGCTTTAAGCCATATTTGATAGACTGTAATGCACTAACCTGATGCCTGGGAAAGGTTGGTTCTGGAATCTGTAAGGTAATTGGATGTCTGTGAAAAGCCACATTCAACATCAGCATTTCTGTGCGGAATGATGAGGAGAACTTTAACCAGACTCATCAAATGAGGATACTTAAACTGATTAAACATATTCATATAAGCATAATGAAAATGTTAAATATTTTCAAGAAACATACAATAAGGTAACGGCAATCGGCAAAACAAACATTGGTGATAAGTGCTCATACATATCATGCATATTTATCAAGATGCAAATAGAACTTTTACTAATAAAGCGGAAAAGCAGGAAAGATAGGACACATAGAACACTGCATGGTCATACTCACTTTTATGGGTAGGAAAATAGGAATAGGACACTTTAATAAAAATATATTAAGAAGATGGAAAATTTTTTTAAAGTAAAGGTCAAAAGTAGGGACAAAATTTGACGCTAAATTTATTAATTGTTCTTTTATTTTTTTGGTATATACTCCCTATTTTTATTACATGTAGTTTGCAGTGAAGATGATCCAAGCTTATTCATGTATTTTAGGTTTTGCTGTGATGGATAATTTGTGGTTTTTTTTTAAACCCGCAGACCAAGATGTGCCAGAGTGAAGGTAGTGCTTGAAATGTTTGTCAGCGCTCCAGTGCGAAATAGTAACTCATTTGTTGCTTCCGGATTTGAATCTAAGTAGAGAATGAAAATTAGTAGAGTACCAAGAAATTACGGGCTTGGGGATGGAGTGGTTTGTTTATGATTATGTCAATCAAAAGTTATGTGTTCTGGCACAAAGATAATAAAAACTGTTATAGGTGTATTTGAGATATCTTTGTAAAGATTTAATCTTGTGCTCGTCAATGCGGTGACAGTTGAAATGGAAGAAAGCTAATTGTTAGCTAAGCTAAACAATATCAACTGCGAACCACTGGATGAGTGTGGGTTTCCCCCCTTTATTTTCCTTAAAAAATAACATTTACATTAAACAAAATAGAAAAAATGAAAATAAAATAAATTGAAAAAGTAATGTATAATAATAGAATAAAACTACAAAAAATGAAAAAAATATGACGCCACAAATTCTCCAATTACAAGATAATTTTATTATTTTTATTTTTGGCTTAATGTTTTTTTTTTTTATTTGATCTGCACAGTAATCCATTCAATAGTTCTTGGACTTCTTTTCAATCTTCTTTTTTTCAGTTCTATGGTTGAATCTGAAACCTTGACCATCGGTATTGTAACCTGCTTCAGTGAATAGTCCTGCCCTATTGTAGTCCTTGTCAGTGGTCAGTGTGGAATCGATAATGGCAGGTTCTTGGAAATCCTGTACGATTGGGCTTCGTTCGAAGCGAAGGAATGTGTAGTGTAGTTGGGATGCTTGTTGGTAGGCTTTAGCTTCTTTTCATGAAGGGAATTTTTCGTTATGAAGATAGCAATCTTTTCATTTCTTGTGATTTCCTTTCAAAATCTTCTTTTTCATTTCAAACATTGTTATTTCCTTTGTCTTCCTCTTTTGGTCTTTATGATTTCATATGACTGTTCAGTTTCTCTTCTTCAATCTTTCTAAAATAAAGATTTATGAGCATTGATTCCCTTCTTAATGAAGTCCTTTGTTATGGGCCCCTTATGGACTTCATAACCAAATTTGCTTTAAGTCATCTTTGATAGACTGTAACACATTAACTGATGCCTGAGAAGGTTGGTTCTGGAATTGTAGGTAATTGATGCCTTGAAAAGCACATTCAAGCATCAGCATTTCAATGCAGAATAATGAGAGAGCTTTAAACAGACTTCGTCAACTGAGGATACTTTCATTGATTAAACAGTTTTTCAGAAAGAAAATCTTACTCCAATACTGATCAACCCCTGATTTGGAAATTTTTTTTCCTTCAAACTTCAACAAACATTGGGTGAAAAAAAGTAAAAAAAACTAGGATTTTAGCAATATGCAAATTTGCACATTTCCTACTAGCTCAGTAAGCGAAAGTAGGAAAATAGGACAAAATAATGAACCCTGATATATATGGTATATATATATTAGAGGAGGAATGAATTTTGAATTTTTATATTAGAAAGTAACCAAAATATGAAATTTTTTATATTCACAAATATGAATATTGATATTATTATTATTCCTTCTTCTTATTCTATCTCAACATAAATATTAGATATATTTAACTATCCTTAATATTGCACCAACATCTTGTATGTGTGAAAAAATGGAAGGTCATCTAATACAATCATCTTGGCTATTTTTAGTTTTTACTCATAAACATCGTTGGAATTCCATATTTTGTTTTTTCTCAAAGCACATTTCGAGAGTTTGCTTGCTTTGCTTTTACAAGAGGCGTGTGTGACGTTTCTTTTTCGATTTTTAATTTTTTAATACTTATCCTTCTTTATTCAAACATTCTCTTTAACTAATTCATCGTTTTCTCTTGTTGAATACTAATTAAGAAATTAAATAATTAAGAAGGTTAATTCAATACAATTTTGCAGCGACTTACACCAAGGGAGCAACTCATGGAAGCTCTTCTTGGAGAGGAGCTCCTGGAGGAGGAGGTCTGCAACGGGAGGAGATGCACGTCCAACGAACATTGTTGCCCTGGTCACGTTTGCACCGATTTTGATGATATACCTTTCACTACAAATACTATCATAAATGATTTTTTCTCAATACTATTATAATATTTTTTTAATGTTCTTCAGATAAAAATTACGAATATGAATAATAAAAATATGTGAAAATTGTCGAATATGAATATTCAGTCCATCTCTAATATTATATATATATATATATATATATATTTATATATATATATATATATATATTATATATATATATATATATATATATATATATATATATATATATATATATATATTTTATATATATATATATATATATATATATATATATATATATATATTGTAGAGAAAAATCTCTACCTCTTTCTCCTTTTATTTATTACAGAACCTCTAATTCTTTTTGAAATTCTGACGGATGATCCACGGCAATAGTGCAATAGTAAATCAATCAATTTTAGATGTTCAGATAACGTAAGCAATAAATTGCGAGTATAATTGTAGTATTGATTAAATGTTGATAATTGTAAAACTTAATAGTATTTATTAATTTTTTTATAGTTATCTTCTCTTGAGCCCGAGTTGCTCCTCTATATATATTGGCATATTGCTCTACTTACTACGACGGCTATTCTTTGTATGGCCTCTAGAATAAATCTAGGGGTAGGTTAAAATATATTAATTTTATTATTGAAAAATAAATGACAAATTAAAACTGTAAAATTTATAGCTTTATGCGTACAGACTTAGTATTTAGTAAGTCTAATTTTTAGATCAGCCGTTTGGGAACGCGTTTTTTCAACCGGTTTAGGACTGTTTCAATACAATACTCCTAATGCTATGGAATACTTCGTAGATCAAAGTTAGGACCTGTCTACAGACAAAGTTTAGAATTATATGAATTCCTTTCAACGATAATAGGACGTTGGATAGAATAATTTTATTCTGACTGGTTTTTAATTAAAAATACGAAAATACTCAAAGCAAGTAAATTGTGATTTTATACTCTCGTGCCGACGCGAACAAAACAATAATTGGTGCTTTTATTTTACTACTTAAGTACTATAAAATGTAGTGTTCTGAACGTGCGAGTGCTAAAGAAACATAGTACTAAATCTCAAACTTTTACAAGACTAGAGAATGTATTATAATTAATCGTGCTTGAAAACTTTTATTTATGATTTATTACTATAATATGGAAAAAGTACTGAAATAAATCACAAGAAACTATTATTATTTATTAAATTGTTGTTCTCGTTTAAAACACGTGAAATTGTTTAGTGTCATTTTTGTTAATTGTTATACTGTTTTTGTTTTAATTATAATTATTAAATTGTCATAAAGGGAAATTTGATGGGGATAGTTTTGGAGTGAGTGTCAGTGCACTGAGGTTAAAAGATATTCGGGAACAGTTTAATTACTTCTATTTCTATTGTTGTATGAATGGAGAAATTTATATAGGGATATATTTTACATGTTAGAAAAATTTATAAAATAATTACTACTTTTCAAACTAATTTAAATTTAGAATCATAAAAAACATATTATTTATTTAAAGCAAAGGTTTTTTTTATTAAGGTAAATTTTTTTTATTGCACAGTGCACATTTTTTCCATTGCTTTTGTTTTGCTTTCATTAATTCCTTTTATATCCTTTTAATTGCATGTAACTATCAGCCGAAGCATACTTATCAGAAAATTATTTGTCGTTCCCTTTCCTTTTGGTGTGAGTGAAGCTAGCTTTTCTGTTAGAAGAAACGGAGTGCGGCTCTTATGGTCCCGGACCGTGACTCGCTCTGCACTCTATCTTTTTCTACGTAAGTTTACAATTTCCTATTACATTTTTCTATCACTAATTATTTATTTATTTATCTATTTCTATTTATTAATTGCTCTGTTGCCAATGTTGGTGTTCTGAGGTCTCGATATGAATTGCCCCCAGACTTCGGAACATTATATTGGTAGCAGAGCATAGTTTCTCTGAAGCTGCCTTTTGCTCACACCGCTACTCTTATCCAGTTATTTTCTATTGGATTACTTTTCTTCATTCTTCTTTAATTCTTCTTATTCTAATATTCTAACATTATGGCAGAGACGACCAAATTTTCGTCGACTATTATATTTAATAACACAACCCCTTCTATGACCTCGGTGTCACCACCTATATATTCGACCTGCCATAAAATGAAGATACCCACAATATCATATCAACAACCTTCATTATATTTGACTTCATCTGGAATGAATTTTCCAATATATTCAAACCCTTTTGCCATTTACAATTCTCAGCCGCCTCTAGTTCTGTTAAGGCCACCACCTGGGTTCGAACCACCGCAGGTCAGTCAATCTCCACCAAATGACCAATGTTTTACAGGTAAGTACAAACATGCACAAGATCCATCCCCATCCGATACAACTAATACTAATATAATTATGCAAATACTTCAACAAAATCAGCAGATATTACAAGTACTTGCACAGCTAATGAATGCTCTTCTCCTGCTGACAGCTCAACAGGAGATTCTCCCATCTACTAACCCTAACCTTACTAATACTTTTACTAACAAAAAATATCACAATCAAGTGCCTACTACACCACAAAGACCTCCACATTCACCATGGTCTAGAGGTGAGGTTGATAAACACCTTAAATGCACTTATTGTAAGAAGTTTGGCCATGACATCCGCACCTGTAAATCCCGTCCTTATTGTCGCTTTTGTGGAAAATGGGGACATCTGCAAAATGAATGTTATGTACAACAGAATAAATGTCTCCACTGTAAGAAAAAAGGCCATATAATTAATAATTGTTTCCAAAGAAAACAACTAGCTCAATCCTATGATGACTGTCCTATTTGTCATGGGAACCATCTTGGACTTGAATGTCCACAATGGATATCTAAAAGTACATCCCAATCAACTAAAACTAAAAATGAAAAAGATTCCTTATCAAATGATTCACCTGCAGAATCTACTCAATTACAATCCACTGAAGAAGAGAAAACATTACCTGAAAATGATAATGTGATGATAAATGAATTAGTCAAGACACAGGAGAATACTAACTTAGTTGTCATTAAATCAGACATCTCTCCAACTCATAACGCAGTTACCAATAGAACAGGGATTTGCTGTCTCTAATGTTACTAATAATACTAGTGGCTTGCTTTGTCCCTAGTATTTCTTATGTTTTAAATAGCTCAAAGGTCCAAAGCGAAATCTCAAATTCTATGATCAACAAGATCCTCCAAAAAAAAAAATTTATAAAAAATCCCATACGGAGTTCCCTAAATTCAAATGAATATTCAAACAAATTCTTCAACGCTTTCTATTTCTTCCACCGAGATCCAACGTGATCCTCCAACTTCTGAGATCCAACGTGATCCTCCAACTTCTGTGATCCAACGTGATCCTCTAGACTATATAAAAATCCATATGGATTCTCCAAATGCTACAGATGGTATTCAACCAATTTGTTCAAATTCTCCTATTTCTTCTTCGAAGCCTTCTATTCCCTCTACTTCCTCCAACGCGAATCACATAATAAATTCTTATAGCGTTTCTTGTAATTCTATACAATTTACTAAACCTAATAGTGATATTCCTCCTCCAATGTATAATGATACTAATAACACTAATCAAAACATTATGAACAGTACTTTGTCACCTAGTACTTATAATAATTTGAAAAGTCAAAGTGATCTTCCAAATTCTATTAAGATCCAACCAGATTGTCTAAAATCTGTGAATGGAATACAATCAGATTGTCCAGATCTTTCTTGGTTGTCTTGTAAATCTCCTATTTCCACCACTTCAAATCAATTAGTAACAAATTCTCTTAATATGCCCTATAACTCGTTACATACGATACAAACTAAATCAACCTAACCAAACTTATATTATAATCTCGTCTGTGGTGACCCATATTCTAAATTTAGTCCACTCTTCCACTTCAAAATGATGATAGAGCCGATACCAGCCAGAGAAATACAGGACAAGTTGGATAGCCTGGGTGTCTGGTTCATCTGATTTTTGAAAATGACGATGTAGCATAGATTCCACAGTGATGACAACACTTAGGCATGGACTCAGGAAGATTAAGTGTATCAAACTACTTACAAAAAATGATTCTCTGTTCCAGTGTTTGTCCATTTGTTTACACTATCATGAGTTTACTCATCGCTTTCTACGAGAAACAATGATGTCTGAACCAATTGATATTAGAGAAAATATAATTTGCCAACTGCATGGACTTGGAGTCCTCATTTTGGTAAATATTGACTCGAATCAGAGACTTAGGTGCACCTCCAATATCACTAATGTTACAAGTATTTGTTACCTTTATCCTGAAATGGAAATCTTGCTTTATGTCGGTAAGAGTAAAATGTCTTATTATGGGACTTCAGAGAGTGTTAATTTGCACTATTTATCTTGTGTGAATGACTATCACTATACTTATCTCCAGTCAGTTTATGGTACATCGCCAAAAGAAGTAAGAGAATTTTGGAGAGAGAGGTGGCAGAAGAAGGTGGACCTTAAGCATCCCAATGTGTCAAAAGATATTTGATTTCTCTAAATGGTGTAAATTGGGATAATTGTTCGTGAAGCTTCCATGAGCAGTTGCAATAGTTTAACCAATATCACTACCATTGGTGATGGTTGAAATTTTAATTAAAATATTTATAATTAGTAGATGTATGTGACAGCTAGAGCATACGCAGTCATCCTTTTTTTTCTTTTCTATATTAACATTGGTGATGGTTGACATTCTAAAATCAAGTTAAAGTCATATCGTCCCCACTGGCTACAAATTTTCCGTCATGTTATGACGGGGTGGGGGATAATGTAGAGAAAATCTCACTTTTCTCCTTTTATTTATTACAGAACTCTAATTTTTGAATTTGACGGATGATCCATGGAAATAGTGCAAAGTAAATCAATCAATACTTTAGAAGTGTTCAGATAACGAAGGCCAGATTACAGAATAATTGTAGTATTGATTAAATGTTGATAGTTGTAAAACTTAATAGTATTTATTAATTTTTTAGTTATCTTCTAGTGAGCCCAGTTGTTCTCTATATATATTGGCATATTGCTCTACTTACTATGATGGCTACTTGTATGGCCTCTAGAATAAATCTAGGGTAGGTAAAAATATATTAAATTTAGTATTGGAAAATAAATGACAAATTAAAACTGTAAAATTTATAGCTTTATAACAGACTTAGTATTTAGTAATCTAATTTTTTTAGGTCAGCCGGTTTGGGACCATTTTCAACCGGTTTGGGACCGTCAGCTGGTTTAGGAATGTGTTCATCTAGCTTGGAAATACTTTGTAGATCAAGTAAGGACTGTCTACACAAGACAAGCTTGGGGAATTATATGAATTTCTTTAAACGATATTAGGACGTATTGCACCAGACTATGGTTATAAAACACGTATTACTAAAATACGAAAACTATTCAAAGCAAGTAAATTGTGATTTTATACTACGACGAACAAAACAATAATTGCGCTTTTATTTTACTACTAAGTACCATAAAATGTAGTACTTGAATGTGAGTGTTGGAAGAAACATAGTACTAAAACTTCAAACTTTTACAAGACTAGGAGAAATGCATTATAATAACGAAGCTTAAAACTTTATTTACATTTATTACTATAATATGGAAAAGTATACACTGAAATAAATCACACAAGAAATTATTATTATTTATTAATTTGTTGTTTCTTATGAAAAACATGAAATTTGACTGTAAAGGTCATTTTTGTTAATTGTTATATCACTGTTTTTTGTTTTATTTATAATTATTAAATTATCATAAAGGGAATTTTGATGGGGATAGTTTTGAAGTGAGTGTCAGTGCACCAAGGTTAAAGATATTCGGGAACAGTTTAATTACTTTATATTTCATTGTATGAATGGAGAATTACATTTGGATATCTTATATAATAAATTTATAAAAATAATTACCATACTTTCCAATACTCTATTTTCAATTTGACGTAGAAAATAAAACATGTTATTTATTTAAGGCAAAGTTTTTTATTAAGGTAAATCTTTTTTTTTATTGCACAGTGCACCATTTTTCCATTGCTTTTGTTTTGCTTTCATTAATTCCTTTTATATCTTTTTATTTGCATGTACCTTTGGGGCTGAGGCATACTTATCAGAAAATTATTTGTCGTTCCCTTCTTTTGGTGAGTATAAGTTAGTTTTTCGTTAGGAAGAAACGATGCCTATGGGCCCGGTCGCTTGTCTGTGTAATCGCTCAATCTATCTTCTTCTACGAAGTTTACAATTTCCTATTACATTTTTGTATCATCAATTATTTATTTATTTATCTATTTCTATTTATTATTGCTCTGTTGCTTAATGTTGGTGTTCTGAGGTCTCTATATGAATTGCCCCCAGACTTCAGAACATTAAAATATACGGTATATATATATATATATATATATATATATATATATATATATATATATATATATATATATATATATATATATATATATATATATATATATATATATATATATATATATATATATATAAATATATATATATATATATATTGCTAATTTTGTTATTATATAGGTAATAGACAATATTATAGCCATTATAAAGCAGACTATTTAAATCTAATCTTCCGAGAACTCCTCTTCAGAGTCTGTAATTATAATGAAATTATTTCATCATCACTTAGTCTGAGCCTGACTCATCTTCTGTCACAGCATTGTCTTCTCCATTTCTGTAGAGATAGTATGTATTTTTGGTGTATTTTGTGAACTTTTGTCCAGCTTGCGCGGCCTTTCCTGAGAAACCTCCCTCGGTTGTACTTTTTTTTTTTTTTTTTTGTGAGGGAAGATGTAAGCTGAAGCAAAGCAGAACAATTTTCTTTGCAGTTGAGTTTTTTAACAATTTCTGGATTTGGAGTGTATATTCTCATGTGCTTGCGATCAAAAATCACTAAACGTAGTTTCCCTTCCCTTGACACTATAGATCCTAATGGAAACCCCAATTCACACAGTGTTGCCAACTCAAAATATCAGAAGGCACTAGATTTTAAAAGTCACTAGACGCTCAAAATTCAGTAAAAATAAGAACACGCGTTTAGTAAAATTTTGCACTAAAGTAGCAATAAACGCACTAGATCTATTGCAAAATGCACCAAATTGGCAACACTGAGTCCATATCTTTTACAAATAATCGATTTACAACTAATCGATTTAATATTACAATATCAATGTATCGTTAATTCCCATAAAATATCGAGTGGACTTAGTTTTTATTTATATATATATATATATAGAAGGGAAGAAGAGCTCTTGAAGCGATGAGATTACCCACAATTGGTCATATATGGAGTCTTAGAGTACATCCCATGGCACTCCAGTGCCCAATGGTTCTTCCCTTTATATCCACATTCTTCTTACATTGGAGTAAGCTCTCCCTTATCACACACCATAAAATACAATTACAGACAACACTTACCTCTTAAAAAGAAAATAAAAAATGGTGTAAAATGGCAGCCACCCGATTAGTCTCGGAGAAGCCTATAAAATAACCCTTTATCCACCCTACCCTCATCATCATTAAAGGCCATTGATGGCCTCCGGTGATGGAGTTGGTGCCATCACGGAATTGCCGGCCTATTTTGATGTACGGCCTCCTTTTTTCATAAATTTCTGGAACCTTCTCGGTTTAAATAATTTTCATTTGTTGAACATCACCTCTCCTCCTCTAAACCTCATCTCTTATTCTTAACCGAAACTTAGGTTTTTGAGCGTTCTGACTTCAAACTCTACTCTGTTGACTCCTACTATTTCTTCCCTCAATTTTCAGCCAAAGGCAGTTGTGCCAATGTGTGCAATGATGTTTGTTCCCGTGTCTTTGATTTGGAGTTTTCCTAATATTCTACCTAATGGCTCAAGCTAACCTGTCATAATAAATTATAACACATTCTCTCTCTTCTTCACATTTCTCTGAAATCATCATTCTTGGATTAGTTCAACATTGACCCTGGCAAGTTTCTTTCTTAATTTCGTCAAAAGCAACTTCATGAACTTGCTACGACTTTTCTATTCCAGAATTACCTAGAGCAGTTAGTGCAACTTCCTATTCGTATCTCTGATCGTCTTTGAGATGAACCCAACATTCTAGACCTTTTCCTAATCTCTAATTCTTATCCTTATTCTGTTAAATTCTTTCCTCCTCTGGGTTCCTCCGATCACTCTCATATATCTGTTTTCTGCTCTATCTCTTCAAGTCTTTCGCAGGAAAGAACCCCGCCTACGGCGAGAAAACGTTTTTGGCACTTCGGTGCTGCTAACATGTCGGACTTGCGGTCGTACTTCCTTGATTTCCCATGGAATGACTACAGCTTCCGTGGAATGGGTCTCTCGGAGTGTGCAAAGCACGAGCTAATTCTCTCTGGCATGGCGGCGTGCACCCTATGATCTATTAGCTTGTTCTCGTGCTATTAGCTGCAGGGACGCTGCCTTTAGGAATTACTGTCATCTTCAAATTCTAGAAATCTTTGCAACTTATATTTCATCCCAAAATCGTGCAAAATTTATTCTCCATGACACTAAAAAATTCTTTTCTCAGTAGAAAATGCAATAATCTTACTGGCTCCTCTTCCTCATGTCCTTTCTGACATTTTTCAAAAAAAAAAAATATTAACTCTTAACTTTGCTTCTTCCTCTTGCCCTGTTTTAGTTTCTTCGAGGTCGCCATAACTGCCATTTAACCTTCCACTAAAGCTGAACTCTTTGCTCAAACCTTTCCTTCTAATTCCACCCTAGACGATTCCACTGCTATTCCTTCTTCGCCACCTCCTTCCAACATATATGCTAATATTGTAATTTCTTCAAAAGGTGTTATTTCTGCTTTTTCAGAGCTTAACACCAAGAAAGCGTACGGTTCTGATGGTATTCCTCCTATAGTTCTCAAAACTTGTGCTTTCAAGCTTGCATTCTACCTTGTTAAATTATTCCGTCTCTGTCTTTTTACTCTGGCCTTTTTTTTCTTGCTGGAAAGGTGCTCCTGTACAAAAAAAGGAACCAATCTCAACCCTCCAACTATCGCCAAATCTCTCTAACTTCTGTTATTTCTATAGTTTTCGAATCTATCGTAGCAGGAGGATTTGAAAACATCTCAATTTTTCTAATCTTTTCTCTGCTCGCCAGTACGGCTTTCGTAAGAAGCGCTCTACTGGCGATCTTCTTGCTAGTCTTTCTGTTTCTTGGTCCTCTTTCATTCAGTATTTTGGTGAATGCCACTGCTCATCCTTTAAATCTATAAATAGTGGTGTTTCCTCATGGTCCTGTTTTATCCCTAACTCTTTCTACTTTTTATGAAAGACCTCTCTCTATTGCTTCATCACATATTCACTCCTATGCCGACGACTTCACCCTTCATTACTCCCCTCATTTTGATAGACGTCCTTTTCAACAACAATTAGCTCACGCTAGAAGGGCACCCTTGGATCAACTAGCATCTGATCTTTCTCGAATTTCTTTGGGGCATTGAGAACAAGGTTGTTTTCAATTACTCAAAAGCTCAGCTCCTCCATCTTTCCACTCCACATAACCTTTCACACAGCTATAATATCTTCTTTGAAATCACGTAACTCAAACCTTCGTCTGTCCTTAATATTCTTGGTGGACCTTAATGGAAGTTTGTTTATTACCTCTCTTTTTTAAACAAGCTTTCTGTAAGAAAGTTAGTGTTCTGAGGCTTATTCAGAATTTCTTTTCAACACCACTTCAGTTGTTTCTTCATACCACCTCTGTTGTTTGACCTTTGTAGAGTGTGGCTGCCTCACGCATCTGGAGTGATTCCACTTACACTGCTCCTCATCAAATGGTTGAGTCTAGGCTTTTCGTCTTATCAATCGAATTGTTGCGTCACTCTCTTTATTTCATCGTTATTATAACGGAATTTGCTCTTCTGAACTCTTCAATCACATACCTCCTCCATTGAGAAGGGTTCTTGCGAGTTGCGACACACCTTTCTACACAGTCTCATATTTCTCTATGCTCTCTCTGACCTCAGACTTAACAGCTATGCTCAATCTTACATGTACTCCACTGGGAAAGTCTGGAACATACTCTCGTTATCTATTTTCCAAACTACCTTATAAACACTTTTGCATGCAGTAACTTTAATAACACCGTACGATATCTTTAATTTTGTAAATCACAAGAAAAGCTAAAATTGTTGTAACTACAATTCCAGCGACTATTTTTTTCTTGAGAAAAGGTGTAAAGAATAATATATATATATATATATATATATATATATATATTGTTAACTTTGCTAAGTTATAAATAATACCAAACTCAACAAAATTGAACATATACTTCTTGGAAAGAATTATTTAAAATAACAAACTGATTAACACTAATAAAGAAATATAAAAGTGTCTTACCTTATAAATAATTACGGCAACTTTAATATGCTTAGGACCTACCAATTTATTACCCAAAACAGTTCCTGGCCAGGCTCTACCTCGAAATAATAAATTATAATTACAGAGATCCTTTGCATTGAATCATAAGATAGGAGCAATTAATGATGGTAGTTTCAAAAATTAATTTGACTTTCAGAACGATATTGCACTGTTCTTTATTTTTAACTTAAGGAATTTCAATTAGAGAAAAGTATTACATAAATATTTCCCAACATAAACTAGGTTGGGATTATAGTCTAATTTAAGTAGAACTTGCACTGTTATATGCTTAACAATTTAAAAGTTGCATATAAACAAAAACAACTTTTTCCGAACGATGGTCACAAGTACTAACTTTTTTTTATTATAATATTATGATCAAGGAGGCTGCGCGACACACATGCGCCTTGCTCAATTGGTTAAATATTACAGGGAAACAATTGAATAACGTTTCTACTAAAATTTAAGTATAATTATTTTAAAAATAATAAAGTTAATAAATAAATTAATATTTTAACAATAAATATGAAATTTTTAATTATAATTTTAACAATCTCCCCAGAGAGAGATTGTAGCCTTGGGCTACAATGACTATTTTAATGAGTCTAGTTTGGACTTAATGAGCTTGTCACACTTTAGGGCTGCTTGACGTTTAGGTCTACCAACTACTGCCTCCGAGTCATCAGCTGCTTTATCACCATTATTTGATTTATCTTTATCATTAGAGACTTTATCTATTATTAAGGACAATTCTAATGGATACAAATTACTTATTGAATGGTATAATATTTGTCCATTACTTTGTTTAACTTTAACAGTTCTTATTTTGTTGTCATAACCAATTACAACCTCCATAACTCTACCCATCATCCAGAAGGGACGAGGCTTTAAGATGGATTTTATTAGCACTATATCATTTACTTTGATTTTATTTTCCCAAGAGATTTGATATATATCAGTCATAGCTTCCCTTAGATCTAATAGGTAAGCTTCATACCATAGTTGTTTAAACTGATTAAATAATTGCTCTTGAGTATCAAGAGTGCTTTCTAAAGAACCCCTGTCAGGTTCCTTCCAGACTTCTTCATTTGCATCCTTTAAAATAAGAGAAGTATTACAATTCAAACGAATGAATGAGTTAGGAGTTATGGTTTCAAGATCACTAGCTTCTGATCTATATGTGAGAGGCCTGCTGTTAATAGCATTTTTTATAAAAGACAAAGTTGTTAAAAGTTCGAAATAATTTAACCTCTTCCTACCAATAACTTTATACATACAAACTTTCAAAGTCCGTATTTGACGCTCATAAAAAGACCCCCACCAAGCTGAATAATTGGGAATACGAATATGCTTAATATTGTTAATTTTGAGTTCATCCCTGAATTCATTGGACCCCAGAGCCCTAGACAAGATGTCTGCCCCCTTCACGAATGTTCTAGCGTTATCAGAGTAAAGGAAATCTGGGATGGTATATAGGTTACAAAACCTTTGAAAAGCTAGTAAAAAATTTGTCACACCCATGTCAGGGACTAGTTCTAAATGAATTGATCTTACATTAAGACATGTGAATAATAGGATAAACATCTTGTCCAGTTTACCTGTAGTCTCATTAGTCACAAATATATGACCAGTAAAGTCAATGCCTGTGAATTTAAAAGGCATTACTAAATTCATATGATGTTTAGGGATGTCAGTGCACTTAGGATATTTAAAAGCATGCACATTGATTTTTTTGCATAACATACACTGATTTAAGACCTTTTTTATTGCTATGCGAGCTTTGGGAATCCAGAAACCTTGGTTTCTAATATAATTTAATGTACTATCTAATCCCAAATGCTGCATTTTTTTATGAGCCTTCAAAATTAATAAGGTGGTGAAGTGGTGGTATCTTGACAAAAGGATAGGATTTTTGATATCATAATTAAAGTATGTACATTTAGATATTCTACCCTTTGATCTTAAAATGTCATCACCATCCAAAAATAAATTTAAGTTATTAACTAGGTTAGGTATTGCACCCTTTTGATCCGATTTTAAAAATGCAATCTCTTTAGTATATGAAGAGTTTTGTACTTTTTTGATCCAATATTTAAGAGCTTTTTTGCAAGGGTCTTCCTTAGTAATTTTGCTTAGAAACATAAACAAATAACTAGTTATATTTATTACTTTTTCAAATTTACTAAATTTATTTATTTCCAATATTTCATCAATATTATTATGTTTATTATTAATTACATTAGTATTAAAATTTAATGTAGCAAAATTACTAAATTCTGGAGAAAGTGAAAGCATTAGAAATTTTGGCCACCTCTCCAGATCCTTACAAAGCCACTCTGGACCATGTTTCCACATATTTAAATTTTTCGCAAATTGTTTAAAAGTTAAACCCCTGGTCAAAAGGTCTGCTGGGTTTTGAGCAGTTTGCACATAGTTAAAAATAATTTTTAGTTTATATTTACTTCTGATGTCATCACACAAAGTGATAACATCTTTTAACCTGTTATTAACATACTTAGCCTTGACCTTGGTTTCACCTGTCAAAAGCCAATTAAGAACTACTTGTGAGTCCACACCTATATTTACATATTCAAAAATGATGTTAAAATAAGAGTCTAAAATAGTGGATATGCATTTTAAAGCTAAAAGGACTCCTAATAGTTCTAAGGTTGGAATACTATAGGTCTTTTTAACAGGTGTTACTTTGGCCTTGGCAAACAAAAGGTTATTTTTTCCTTCACTTGAACCATATGCAACAAACCCATAACATTTAGCAGAACTGTCACAAAATATATTCAGACCATAGGATTCACTTTCATTCACAACTTGACGTGGAAACTCAATCTTACTCAATTCATTTAAATCCTCCTTCAGTTTACCCCATTCAGTCAACATTTCCCCAGGTAATTTTTCATCCCATTCTTTTTTAGCTTCCCAAACACTTCTCATTAACAACTTCCCTCTTACGGTAATAGGTATTGTAAGTCCTAAAGGATCAAACAACTTGGAAGTTTCAGAAAGTATCTGTCGCTTTGTACTACACGAGCTCCTATAACTTACTGACGACACATGCAAGGAATCTTTCTTTAAATTGCATTTATACCCAAGCACCTTTTCATACTCATTTTCATGCTCCACATACCTACCATCCATTCTCATACTCTCACACAACTGCTCACAATTACTATTCCAAGAGCGAAGTTCAAACCCACCCTGGTTCATTCTTTCAAAAGTAAGATGGTACAACTTTTCCAATTCTTTGCAATTATTGCCTGTAAAAATCAGGTTGTCTACAAAAAAATTAGAAGACAAGATATCCCTACACTTATCATCAGGGAACTTTTCTACATGATGTTTCATTATATAATGGAGAATGAAAGGGGACGCTGTATAACCGAACAGTAAAGTTTTAAACCTGAAAGAGATTAATTCATCTTCCTGATACCATAAAAAACAGAATTTGTTTTTGTCATATTCGTCTCTTAATTTGATAGACAAAAAGGCTTGTTTAATGTCACTAAGGACAACATAATTATTAGTTCTAAATACTAAAAGTAATTTTAAAAGGGAGTTCATTAAATCTAAACCAGCATAAGAAGCCTGATTCAAGGAAGGGCTGTCTTTAGATATTTTAAAAGAGCAATTAAAGACAGGTCTTATCTTAGTTGTGATCTGCTCCTCACTTCTTATTATAGGTCTGTGAGGTATAAATATATAATCACATCTCTTAAATTTAGGAATATTTACAATTTCAATTATATTATCTTGCAAATATTGAGAAAAAATATTATTATAACTTTCTACAAGTCCTTTTTGCTTAAGAGAAGAATAGACTCTATTTAATACTCTCAAAGAAATATCAAAATTTGAAGCAACATTTTTAATTTTTTCTTCTATCCAAGGAAGTTTGACATAATAATTGCCATCCTGGAAAGAAATATCATTCTTAAATTTTTTAATCATGATCTCATCATAAGAGGCTAGATCATTATCCTCTTTAGTAGGAATACCAACACTCTCCATGGACAACAAATATTCAAGTCCATGTTCTACTTCAGAATCATCATAAATATTATCAAAAGGGTGAAAATAACTTTTAATAGGATTTAAAATCAAATTTACAATGGTTTCATTCACTAAAGCAGACTCCTCCTCTTCTATCAATGGAGATTGCATATTCACTTTACTTACTTCTATGATTTGATTTCTGGTTAAAAAATTTTGAACATTACCTATAGGTATAAACTTATTTGCAATTTTAAAACAACTTCCAGACATTATATTAACTAAATTAAAAGAAGGAAGAAATTGAATAATGTCTGTGCCTAATAAACAATCTATGTCAAACATATCATGGTCTCCACTGTCATAAAAAAAAGAATCAGCTAAAGGAATACCATTTTTCTTAAAATTTTCAACCGCTTTATTCATGCCGTGAATTCTATAATTTAAATTTAAATCATTGTCAATGAGGAAAGGCATGCTAAAAACTTCCCGATCATTAAATTGTAAACCCAATAACAGTTGCTGAAAAATTCGCTGTTTTGCACCAATGAAAGTTTGAATATTGTACTCTAATTCATGTAAATTATCAAAATTATTAATTAAACCTGTCATGGCATTTTTAGATATGTAAGAGCGTTGACTACATGTATCTATTGCTCCTCTTACTGTAACCTTTTTGTTGCCTTTAAAGAGTTGAAAGGAAATTGTTGGCAACAAATACACTTTATCCACATTTTGTTGGAAACTTATACATAAGGAGCTAACAGACTCATTTTGCTCATTTGGGATATCATTGGGACAAAAAGCTGTTATATGGGAATTAGCTTTACACTTAAAACAATTAAATCTTAATTTATTTTTAATACCATAACATTTTTCAGGCACATGACCCAAACCTCCACAATGATGACACATGTTTAGCTCTTTGGCACGTTTTATACGCTGAGGCACTGTTGGATACTTGTCACATAAATAGAGAGGATGATTTTTTAATTGACATAGCTTACAAATTGTAGGGTTGTAAGTTTGAGTTTCTATTTTATTATTTACATACATTTTAGAATCTTTACTATTATTTACAGTTTTAAAATTTTGAAGAGTACTAGATTTAGGAGCTTTAGTAGCTTGAAAAACTTTATTTACTTTAGCTTTGGTTGATACATCCTTCCTATTTTGGGACAAAATACTTAAAGTATTAATAACCTCATTATAATGATCAAAAATTTGTACCAAAGTAGGATAATTATTTGTAATTTTATGTATTAATTCACTTCTAAACACTTTAGGCAATTTTTGAAATATTATATTACTCAAGAGTAGACTTCCAGGTGTATCAGCTTCTAAAAAGTCTACTTCATAACTCTTAAGTTCATAAATCATTGACCTAAGTTCATTTATATACACTTTCAATTTCAAAAAGCCTTCATCATAGCCTTCATCAACCTTAAGATCTAAAATATTATTTATATTTTCATTAATTATGAAAGGCCTATCAAGAAATTCTTTCTTTAATAACCTTAAGGCTATGTCATAGTTTTCATCTGTAATAGACAGATGGCTTACTACTTTAAGAGCATAATCCTTTAAAAAACTAATTAAATAAGTAAGCTTTACTGAATTGGTTAAATTACTCTTATTACCGATTAAATTATTAAATTTATTAAGGAAATTGGAAAAAAGTAATTTATTCTTTCCCAATCCATCAAATACTTCACACTGCAACTGAGGCAGTTTGGAATCATTTATATTAACCTTATTTATTAAATCCAAAAAATTATCAGTATTTACACTCTCATTTATTTTTACAATTTCTTTAGGAAAATATTTTTCTAAGGACAATAACTCAGCTGACAACTCAAAATGGTAATCTACTTGACCTTCAAGCTCAGAATTAAAATAAGAAGGATCTAAATTATCTACATTATTATCAGACAACAGTATGACAATCTCTTCATCCAAACTTTTAATAGAATAGACTTCTTTCTCAATATCAGTATTTACAGCTCTAAATAGAGGCTCTGTTAATTTATTTTCATTACCAAAAGCAGTTAACTTTTTTAAATTATTAGTAATTTTTGCTTTAGAAATAGCTCTTTTTCTTATCAAAGCTTTAACAGAAGCTTTACAAGAGCTTAAAGCTTGAGCTTCTTCATCAGTTAGGCCCATAATTTTGATTAGGTATATCAACTTAGCCTATAATAAAATTTACTATTTGTAGCATAATTTAATTACTATACCTTAATATTAATAATTTTCTTAACCAATAAATGAAATCCAAATTCATTAAATAGGCAGCTTTATAATTTTCAATAGCTATAGCCTATTCGCACGCATGTACTGCTTGTAAACAAACTTAATTTCTAATTTTAGCATAAATTTGCTTTAATATATGATTATTATAAACTATCCTATCACCAATTACTAACACTATCACTTTTTTTCATATATTTACACTAGAAATGCTTAAAATCCATTTCAATTTAACAAAATTCACACTTAAATTTACATTTAGCTTTCGTGAATAATTTATAATATCGATATGTAATCGATATATCGATACATACTCGATACAAATATTGAACAAGGCAATATCGCTCCACTATCGATATTGAAAATATCGATCTTTCTAAGAACAATACGTCACAGTATAAATATGAATATTTCTACTATGAATACGTAATGCAATTTTTCGATACGAAAATAGAAACTTTTTCTGAGTTGAAAATTAATTTTTGAAATAAAAAATATATGTTAACTTTGCTAAGTTATAAATAATACCAAACTCAACAAAATTGAACATATACTTCTTGGAATTAATTATTTAAAATAATAAACTGATTAACACTAATAAAGAAATATAAAAGTGTCTTACCTTATAAATAATTACGGCAACTTTAATATGCTTAGGACCTACCAATTTATTACCCAAAACAGTTCCTGGCCAGGCTCTACCTCGAAATAATAAATTATAATTACAGAGATCCTTTGCATTGAATCATAAGATAGGAGCAATTAATGATGGTAGTTTCAAAAATTAATTTGACTTTCAGAACGATATTGCACTGTTCTTTATTTTTAACTTAAGGAATTTCAATTAGAGAAAAGTATTACATAAATATTTCCCAACATAAACTAGGTTGGGATTATAGTCTAATTTAAGTAGAACTTGCACTGTTATATGCTTAACAATTTAAAAGTTGCATATAAACAAAAACAACTTTTTCCGAACGATGGTCACAAGTACTAACTTTTTTTTTATTATAATATTATGATCAAGGAGGCTGCGCGACACACATGCGCCTTGCTCAATTGGTTAAATATTACAGGGAAACAATTGAATAA
>JABUQX010080485.1:30000-40412 GCA_015478945.1 Trachelipus rathkii
TAGGCTCTCTAATCATATTACTATAATTATTAACAATAATTTTTTTTATTTTTTTTTTTTTTTTACATTTTCTTATCCAAAATTTTACGAGGATTCCAAAAATGTATTCCTTTTCGCTGTAGCTATTGTAGTTTTTGAGATATAATTTTTTTTTTTTTTTTTTTTTTTTTTTTTTTTTTTTTTTTTACATTTTTCGTACTAAATTAAATTCAGCATTCTGTTACAATGTATTCCTTCTGGTAGCAGTTGTAGTTTTTGAGATATGGATTGTGGCTCTTCTAGAGGCTGACCGAAAACCATTAATAAATACATTTCTTAAATATTTTATGCATGGTTTTTTTTTTATGGTTTAAACCATTGGTTTTTTATGTGGTTTAAACCATGGTTTAAACCAATGGTTTAAACCATCCCACCCTATCTGTATATTTTTAAGCTGCTGTTGCTGAATGGTGAAAATGAGAGGATATGCTTTTGCAAGTAAATAAAATATCTTTAACAGACTTCTGACATAATATTGAATCGTGAATGCATAGTTGCAACATGTGAATAAAACATGAAATTGATAGCAAGCCACTCTCCCTTATACCAGCTACCATGTTTGGTCCATTATCCCGTATCACTAAATGAATTCTATTTTTTAGAATATTGAAAAATGTCAAAGGCCCTTATAGGATCTGACAAATGACAAAGATTTTCGCCATATTGGCTACAAAATTTGGCTATATTTTTATTTTTTTGGAAAATAAGTTTCTAAAATTTCAATTTTAAATTGAAATAACTTTCCTTTATGTTGACGTAATTTATTGTTTATAAAGCTCAATATTCGGCCCGAATAGTTCGGCAAAAAGCCGAATACCGAATATTCGGTATTTTGGCCGAATAGGCCGAATACCGAATACTTACCGAATATTCGGCACATCCCTAATATATATATATATATATATATATATATATATATAGTATATATATATATATATATATATATTTATATATATATATATTATATATATATATATATATATATATATATATATATATATGTAGCACTCCATTATAACTTTGTAAAAATTTTAATTTATGTTCGTACTTATGCTAAGATTTGCGCGAGCAAAATTTTAGCATAAGTCGAAATGAAATAATATATAAACCAGTCCTTTTGAGATACTCTTCAGTCAGATAAAGTCAGATCAAATTATTAAGAATCAGAAGAAAATCTCACTCAAGATACTCTCTCCAGAAATCCTCCCGGCAAGAGAGGTAAATTTCAAGGAAAAGGCTGCGACTCGAATTTCAATCACAAACACAAATCCTCGCACAAAAATAGGGTGGAAAACGCGCTGGAAAGGGCTGTGACTACCAATTCGCCTAAGAAGAGAGTATCTCAACAGAAGGGACTTTTGTTACTTCTTTACTTTCATTGAATATCTCTACTTATGTTGAATAAAAACATCATTTCAAATATGGATTTCTAAATTACCATCCTCTTATATAGGGTGCTTGCTCTCTTAAAAGAAACCACCAATCTAGCAAGTCCTTCCCTATATAATTGGTGAACCCGGAGAAGAACACCCAGAACTTCAATCAACGCCTTCTGAAAAACAAACAAAATGAAGAAAAAGAAAAAACTACAATAATACTAAAATTCTCAATCAGAACACTCCGAGAAGATGACTCAAGCAAATGAACATTATCAAAACGAACTTCAATTTTCATTTTTAATAAATTTTGGATTATGGTCTTCAGCTTTTCACAACTATCACAGTTCGAGGATTCATCGCTAGACATAGCAAACTTCCTTTACGGTATGGATTTCTTTCATCATTTCAAGTTTGGATTATGGGCAGAAACTCATTTTTGGATTCCACTACGAACTTTGATTCCTTTTCGAATTCTAAATGGTTCTGTGACCTCTCCCTTTTATGTATGAAGAAATTTTTCAAATAAAGGACCTAAATTTCAAGCAATTTCGCCTCTACATATGTAACTTCCTTTATGGTATGGATTTCTTTCATCATTTTAAGTTTGGATTATGGGCAGAAATTCATTTTTGGATTCCACTACGAACTTTGATTCCTTTTCGAATTCTAAATGGTTCTGTGACCTCTCCCTTTTATGTATGAAGAAATTTTTTTTCAAATAAAGGACCTAAATTTCAAGCAACTTCGCCTCTACATATGTAACTTCCTTTACGATATGGATTTCTTTCATCATTTTAAGTTTGGATTATGGGCAGAAATTCATTTTTGGATTCCACTACGAACTTTGATTCCTTTTCGAATTCTAAATGGTTCTGTGACCTCTCCCTTTTATGTATGAAGAAATTTTTCAAATAAAGGACCTAAACTTCAAGCAACTTCGTCTCTACATATGTCAAGCAATGTTTCTCTCGTAACTACAACTTTGCGCATTGATCAAATCATGGATACATTAGAAACGCCTTATACTAAGACCTTCCCTGGATTCAACGGTTCGATCGATGTGGCCTATTTAATTAACTTGTGAATAATTTAATTGTTTCATATCCATAATTATGTATAAATATTTTTGTATTTAAATGTTTGTATGTTTGTTTATATCTAACGGATATAACCAAATATGCTTGTGTTTGAATGCACCTTTTATTTTCTGTATATATAAAATTATTGTATTTTTATGTATTCAAATATTTGTATATATGTTTAGATCTTCGGATGTAACCAGTTATGCTCGTATTTGAATATTTACATTTCTTGTATACTATTTTTGCCTTCAAATGTTTGTATGTCTACTTATGTCTTCGGACATAATTAGATATGTTTGCATTTGAAAGTATAACTATGTATTTTAGTTATTATTTCTTGTATAATTATTATAACATACTTTCTCACTCCGTGTTTAGAGCAGGAAGTAATGTAGCACTCCATTATAACTTTGTAAAAATTTTAATTTATGTTCGTACTTATGCTAAGATTTGCGCGAGCAAAATTTTAGCATAAGTCGAAGTGAAATAATATATAAACCAGTCCCTTTGAGATACTCTTTAGTCAGATAAAGTCAGATCAAATTATTAAGAATCAGAAGAAAATCTCACTCAAGATACTCTCTCCAGAAATCCTCCCGGCAAGAGAGGTAAATTTCAAGGAAAAGGCTGCGACTCGAATTTCAATCACAAACACAAATCCTCGCACAAAAATAGGGTGGAAAACGCGCTGGAAAAGGCTGTGACTACCAATTCGCCTACGAAGAGAGAGTATCTCAACAGAAGGGACTTTTATTACTTCTTTACTTTTATTGAATATCTCTACTTATGTTGAATAAAAACATCATTTCAAATATGGATTTCTAAATTACCATCCTCTTATATAGGGTGCTTGCTCTCAAAAGAACTCACCAACTTAGCAAGTACTTCCTATATATATATATATATATATATATATATATATATATATATATATATATATATTTTTCTTTAGTAAATAAATATTTATATATATATATATATATATATATATATATATATATATATATATATATATATATATATATATATATATATATATATATATATATATATAATCTTCCTTTTTTTTCCCAAGACTGGGGGTAAGGTGCGTGGCATGCATCAGAAAAGAAAAGTAGTAGAAGAATATGACAAGTCGAAAAGAAAGCCCAGCCTTACCGCCCTCCCTATACCTATTAGTGAGAACTCATCGCAGTCAGAAAATCCACCCTAGAGCTTCATGGGACCGTGACGGACCCTCACTATGGCATGTCGTCAGAGTAGGGTTCATCCCCTGGCCTAGCCCAGGTACAAATTGAATAACCAATATAATGAATATACAATATATGAATATACAAATTGAATAACCAAGGAGACATAACACAACCCTGCCTCACTCCGCTATTAATATTAAATCAATCACTTTTGGCACCATTTATTCTTACACACGCTTCACTATCATTATACATACTTTTGATTGCATTCAGAAGCCTACCACCAACACTATATATTACTAACACCTGCCATAGAGCTTACCTATTAATCCTTTCATACGCTTGTTGCAAATCCATAAAACCTAAATGCAATTTATTCTTCTTCTCCCTCATTTTCTGTCATTTGTTTCAATGTAAAGATTTGATCCACACATCCTCTACCACTCCCTAAACGCACCTTGTTCTTCACCAATCAGTCCTTCGATGCACTCTTTCAACTAAAATACCAGCATATATCTTCCCTACAACACTCAATAAACTAATTCCCCTATAATTCCTACAGTTCCCCGTATCTCCCTTACCCTTATATAAGAGTACTATTACTTCTTTCCTCCAATCCCTCGGAACTATACCCTCCATATACGCTTTGTTACACAACTTCCAAATCCAATCAATCATCATCTCGCTTCCGTTCTTGATTATTTCACCAGTAATTTCATCTATACCTGCAGATTTACCATTCTTCAACTTTCTCACTCTACCCATTACTTCCTCCTTGCTAATGACCTCATCCCCAAAATACCTATTCCTTCTTGCACCATCAAACCCACACACATTCACTATCACCTCTTCATTACTGTTAATATTATACAGATTTTTGAAGTGTTCTTTCCACACTCCCCTCACATCCATTTCATCAGTTACAAAAGCACCATCCCTATTCATTATTCTAAGCAGGTTCCCTTTATTCTCATTCTTAACCTTTCGCGCTTCCTTCCAGAAGAGCTTCCTATTCCCTTGTAAGTCCCCATTCATCCTAGTTCCAAACTGTCCATTTACCTCTTCTTTCCTCCTACGTATACACCTTTTAGTATTTCTTTTTTCCTCCTTATATAATTCCAAACATCTTTCTTTTGAAACTTCATTATTGGCTTTTAGTACATTCAACCAAGCTTCTTTTTTACTTTTAACCGCTTGCATCACCTCTTCATTCCACCACTCACTGTTAACATTCTTAGTTCCTACTTTAGCACATCCACATACTTCCTTTGCACTGCTAACAACTGCTTCCTTCATTTGCTCCCAGATTTGTTCAGTTTCAACTTGTTCACATTCAACTGATTTACTTGCGAGTGCTCTTAGATACTTATCCTTATTACCTTGTTCACTTAACCTCTCACTCTTAATTCTACCAACTTCCTTCCGTATCACTTTCCTCTCCATCCAAGCCCCCACTAACTTAATTTTACATAGAACAACATAATGATCTGATAATCCCATTCCTAATTCCCTCACTGATTTAACATCCAACCCCATACTTCAACATCTCCTTTTTCACCAACACAAAATCAATCATACTTTTCACTTCGATACCATCTCTACCTACACCAACTCTAGTATACTTATGGATACTCTTGTGTTTAAAGAAAGTATTACTTACACACATACCTCTCTCCTCACAGAAATCAATCACCTTCCTACCATTCTCATTTTCTCCTGACACCCCAAAACCACCTGTTATATACCATCCCTTTTTTGATCACCTATCCAACCATTTAGTTCCCCAACACAATCAATCTGAAGCTCCTACTCACCCAATCCAAAACATCATTCAGATTATTCCAGAAAATCGTACTCTCTTCAACATTTCCCTCAGATGGATCATACGTCACAACCAAACATACCTTGACATTTTCAAACTTAAATTTAACAATTAGAATTCGAGTACTCACACACACAAAGTCCACCATAGCTCTGTACCACAAGTCACTCATCAAAATTGCAACTCCTTCTCTCCCCCTCTCATTCCTTTCCACACCAGCACACACATATTTCACACCAACCACACCACTCATTTTCACCGTTTCCTTTCATCTTTGTTTCAGTCACAGCGAGCAAATCAAATTTGCCCTTTCTAAATACATCCATCACCTCCTCTTCTCTCCTCAACATTTATTCCTCTGACATTCCATGTACCCATACGATTCATACAATTTCGCCGAAAGATAGAAGGCCGTTTACGGCGATCACGACCTTCTCCGAGGCATGCATTAGCATTCCTAGCAAGAGGTAAGTGGTAGTGGGCAGCCAACCCAACTACCACCTTCCCTTAGTCGCCTTCTACGACACGCAGGACATACGATGTGGGCAATTCTTTCTCCCCACACATAGGGATATAAGTAGTAGGGATGTCTGTAAGATGTTATCTAGAAGAGGGTGAGGACGTTATAGGTGAAGTAGAGATGGGGATATATAGAAGTAAGAAAGTAGGTTGCGGGGAGAGTGTGTAAAGAAAATGAACAATATATATATATATATATATATATATATATATATATATATATATATATATATATATATATATATATATATATATATATATATATATATATATATATATATATATATATATATATATATATATATATATATAAAACATATACCTTTAGTATATATATATATATATATATATATATATATATATATATATATATATTTGCATGTTTTTAAATATTCACATTGACTTTCGCATTCACAAATATTGAAAATAAATTATTTGCATTCGCACTCGGAAACTCGGAATGCGATTAGAAAATGTTCTGATGGAACTTGTTAGAAAATTTAACAACTTTTGTGAGAAACTGACTAGTGCCATCTCAAGGTAGTGACAGTAATTTAAGTCACAATCGAAATCTAGCAATATTAATATTGATAGGCTCGTACTCTTAGTATATTCGCTCGAAATCAACTGTTGAAGCAATTTTTCAATGGTATCCTTATCCAGTGTGGTTTCGGATTAATTCGATATTGTTTCCCATGACAACGCAAACCGTACACTTTGCAATCATAATTATTCTCGGAAAGGAAGAATGACATCTGGGTTAAGAACTATCTAAGCAGCAAACACAAGGAAAATGTAGAAAGGAAAAAGAGTAAAGGATCCCCAATTTACGCTTGAAACTAATATAAAATACAAATATATGGGACAATGAAACGAAAAATCATAAAGGATGGATATAGTAAATTTACAGAAATTATAGTAATGGATGATCTGCTTCGGCTAGCGAAAGTATCGGTCTCTTTCAACACACTACTCAAATTAAATACTACAGAGATATTTGAAAAAAAAGTATGATAGAATTAAAACTAAAGTGTCAGAATTAATAACCTCTATCAAATAATCATTCAAGTTAGCTTTCTCCACCGACGAATGGTCAGATACTCAATCAGCAGTTTCTTTGTTTTCTCCGAGTAGTCATGCCGTTGACAATTATTTCAGAAGCCAAATTTTGTGTCGTGCTCAGAACCTCTCACTGAACGTCATACAGGTGAACATATCAGTGACGTATAATGGAATGTTGTCGAAATGGAACCTATCCCCAGATGATGTCCACTGTGTCATGAGAGATGCTGGTTCCAATATAAAGAAAATTATATTTCTTTCTTGAGTGAACAACACAAACTCCGTCAGTCATCAACATTAGAAATGTTGTGACATCTCAAACAAGAGTCAGCAAAGTTCTCTCAAAATATAGGTCAATTGCGGCACACTTTAATCATTCGACCATGGCTCAGTAAGAACTAAATAAAATACAGGCCAGAATTAAAGCTCGCTAACTTTCAGTAATACATGACGTTACTCAGAATTTATGTTAAGGTTGCAAGAACTTAATGAATCTCTCTGCCAGTACGGCCGCTCTGATGATAAAATAAATGTCTTCCCATCCCATGACAATTCTATTCTAACCAATTGTATCATTGTACTTCAATCATTTAAAGACATCATTATGATAATCAGCAAACACTTGTTTGTCATCCTCTCGTAATAACTCTGAAGAGAGTATCAATATCCTCAGCTAGTGGCAGTCAAGGAATAAAAATGATGAGAGAGACTATATTGAGCACTTTCTCTCCTCTAAATTTATGGTTCGGTTACATTTGTTATTGTACCATTAATGATGGGACAATGAACATCGTAAATGGAAAACTATTTGTTTACCTATCACTCGTTAATTTTGATAAACCTCAGAATAGGAATATCAGACGTGCTAAGCGTGTTTGTACCAAACGTAAGTGATCCTACATCGTTAATTTTCTTGCTCCAAAAAATAACTTTTGTAAATCTTCCTTTCCACTCTTATTCGCCCTGATGAATTTGTAGCCAAAACACCTATAGAAGAGGCATATATATATATATATATATATATATATATATATATATATATATATATATATATATATATATATATATATATATATATATATATATATATATATATATATATATATATATATATATATATATATATATATATATATATATATATATATATATATATATATATATATATATATATATATAATTGTAAAACGGGGCAAATTCGGTCCAAAATCAGGGGTACTCAAAATGCTAAGGTTTATGGATTTAGCTATTTATTTTTTTTTTTTAAAAAAATTTTTTTTATATGTTAATGTTATCCTTTAGGAGTAAAATTAGTATAATTGTATTTGTATATATAATATAGGATTAATGTTAGAAGCCGATAAGTAACGTGGACCGAATTGCCCCACGATTTTGGGGGGCGGGGCAATTCGGTCCACTTCAATTTTCACATCCCTAAGAATCCTCATTAAAGTGTTTTATTTAATAAATTATGATAAGTCAGTTTTCATTTTTAAACATAATGGTATTACAATATTATTTTAAGAAATTGGGTTCGAAAACGTAATAAAATGTTCGAGTTTGCGTTCGTTTTTGTCAAACTGCAAAATCGTAAAAAAAAGGCTCGCCTAACGTAAGGAATTTCTTTAATTCTGTAAGGTTGCTATTCTTTTTTATTCTGTATTATACAGAATTAAGGAAATTCTTTACGTTTGGTGAGCGTTTTTTTACGATTTTGCGATGTTTGACAAAAATGAACGCAAACGCTGTTTGACAAAAATGAACGCAAGCTCAAGTGTTTTAGGTCTCTTTTTAAACATAATGGTATTACAATATTATTTTAAGAAATTGGGTTTGAAAACTAATAAAATGTTCGAGTTTGCGTTCGTTTTGTCAAACGCAAAATCGTAAAAATGCTCACCAAACGTAAGGAATTTCCTTAATTCTTTTGTATTCTATATTACACAGAATTAAGGAAATTCTTTACGTTTGGTGAGCGTTTTTTTACGATTTTGCGCTGTTTGACAAAAACGAACTGTAATGTAATTAATTCTGTAAGGTTGCAATTCTTTTTTATTTTATATTACACAGAATTAAGGAAATTCTTTACGTTTGGTGAGCGTTTCTTTTACGATTTTGCGCTGTTTGACAAAAACGAACGCAAACGCTTTGACAAAAACGAATGCAAACTCGAGCGTTTTAGGCATATTACGTTTCGTAAGAACCAATGCAAGAACGAAAACTGCTTAAGGGTCTGGCAACATCATCATCAGAGTATCCCTTTGTATCCCTGCCGTGTTACTTTTGCGTAAGTGTGAACCATCTTGCTGAAAAAATTTGTATAGGTTAATTAGGCCTAAGTTGAAAAACTTTACCTACCTATCTTGCTGTAAAAGTGTAAAAATTATTTTAAACATTATATTTCGGACATCTTTTTGTAAAAGAGTATTAAAAAATTTAATTTAATGAAGATTTCAATGTGGACCGAATTGCCCCACGCAAATTTTTAAACCTGGACCGAATTGCCCCATGTTACAATTTTTATAATAAAACATATTTATCTCTTGCCTGAATGACTCCAACGATTGCATTAAGGTTATGAACTATTTTTAAGTACTATATCTTGGTACCAATAATGTAGTACAATTATTTTGACCTGTATGATTCTTAGCAATAAGCCTAAAATTTTCCCGATTTTATAGTGCTCAGAAAAAGAAAAAAAAATCACAAAATTAATGGACTTAAATTAAAGGTTTCATAAAAAATTAATACCTAAGACATAAAAATACATTATTTTACATCTTTAAAGATATATTTTACATCGTATAGGCTATTTTGAGCCACTGGACCGAATTGCCCCACGTGGTCCGAATAGCCCCACGTGGACCGAATTACCCCGTTTTACGGTATATATATATATATATATATATATATTATATATATATATATATATATATATATATATATATATATATATATATATATATATATATATATATATATTATATATATATATATATATATATATATATATATATATATATATATATATATATATATATATATATATACTATATATATATATATATATATATATATATATATATATATATATATATATATATATATATATATATATATATATATATATATATATATATATATATATATATATATATATATATATATATATATATATATATATATATATATATATATATATATATAACGTATATATATATATATATTGAAGTATGCACGAAAACGCGAAAGCGTTTCTACGATAAATGCGAAAACGGTTAAACACCCAATATTGGAAAACGAACGAAGTACACCG
>JABUQX010080486.1:0-46506 GCA_015478945.1 Trachelipus rathkii
AAAATATTATAATTGCTAAAGAACGGGTTCGATGATATTGTTGCTGATATGGTCTATTTCTATTTCTGTAGTTGTTTATTTTCCTGTATCATTTCTTTAAAGATTTTGTGTATTTCGTATAGCACTTTGTGGCCTGTGTTACGCCTTATGACTTTTAAAGCGAATTTATGCTGTCCTTTGTTTGTAATATTCTTATTGTTCTCTTGTTTATTTTATTTTATTTGTATTTTTTTCTACTAGGTGTCATGTAATTCTTTATTTGTGTGCTGTTTCTACCTATAGTAGTTTATTTATCTGCAAGTATTGATGGTTAGCAGGGCAATCGTGATATATATCATTAACATCGACCTTTTTCGGAGGGATGATTTTCTTTTCTATTTGTGGGTGTGGTTTGAGCATAGTTTTTTTAAGACGTGGATGTTTATTTGATCTGGATGTTAGGTGGTTAATTTGTTGTTCGACTTTTTTTGGTAATATTTGTTGTAACGAATTTAATTATTAGTTTGATTTATTTGATATTGGTTAAATATTATGTGATGGTGTTTATGCTATTTTTTTCGGGGGATTAAGGTTGCTATATTTTGTTAATCCTTCTTTTTTTTGCTCTTTTTGTTTATGCTTTTTGTGATGAAAAACTCAGAGTAAATTTACATATATGTTTATTTTGATATATAAGTATAGTTTGCTGGTATTTTAGTTTTCTTGTGCTATGGAGTTATTGTAGGGGGGGAAAGGGATGAGGTAACAGTTTGCACGAGAGAATATAATCGTATGTAGATCGTATTCAATGAAACCGCTAATTTGATTTTTGTTGTATTTGGGGGGTAATGTGATATAAGATTAAGGACACCTCAACTGATATAGTTTTTGGTGCAAATGTTTTGGTTTTCTTTAGTATATTATTGTTAAAATTTGAAGTGATGTTACTGATTCTCTATGTGAATTAAGGTATGAGGAAGGCGGAATAGAGTTGATTTGTTAAGGCATTTCTATCAGTATAAGCTGGAAAGACTGAAGATGATGAATAGATGTTATATATAGTTTTAGGACATCTTTAAGTCGTTGTGTTGTGAGTGTGAGTGTGTAGGAAAAAATGTCTCATCTACAATATCTTTAATGCCCATAAAAGATCGTAAGTGTGTTAATTCAAAGGTTGGTGGTTGCAAAGTAATATGAATAAGATTTCTTGTTTTTTATGTTTCCCATATAATTTATCTGTTACTTTGAGTTATGCGACTCGACTTGGACTTTCCGTTTTCTTTCAGATTTTTGTTTTCGAAATGGTTTTGTTTGTTAGACTGTGTAATTAAAATAAAAGATAGTTTATTTTCCTTGTGGATACAATTATTTAGTCTTAGAGCTGTTTTTTATTTATATAATATATCGGGTGAAGGTAGGTACCTTAAGTCTCTCCATTACGTATTATCATTTAATACTTTTCATGTACATTTTAATGGCAAATATTACAAGCGAAACTTTTCGTGTCTTAGAAGCTATGGTGGAATCCCCACTTGCTCCGCATTACTCTCAGTTAACATATAATATGATAACAGAATTGCATCCTTTATATGTTTATCACCACCTCACCTTATATTTAATACCATAGTTTACTGGATTAAATATATGTATGATGTCTTTTTTTGTTCTCTCCTCCTCTAACAACTATGCCAGACCTCTATAGTTGATTGTCCTTGATTTAACTATATTTAACTTCTATTCATTTTGTTCCTTCTCTCAGTCATGTAACGATAAGAAATGCTTCCAACTAACTCTTCCCTTCCTTCGATAATATTATTTTCACATGGAATATTTGATCAATTTTACTTGCAATTTAATATATATGAAAACCACATTCACACTCAAATTCTATTATTACATTATTGGCTTTTATTGCTAATCATTTTTCCCAAGATCATCGAAAAGAAATTTTAGCTGTTGTAGGTCCTTTTCTTTTGATTTTTTCTTCACTTATACATTTATTCATATATGGATAATGAGTACTAATTCGAAAAAACAATGATTGACTATATATATATCACTACATTCAACTAGACATTTATCATCTTGAGTTTTGTCATCCATAAAAGCATTTAGTCAAAGCAGAAAGAACTTTTGGTAACTTATATGTCACTTCTTTTTCCTCCGATAAATAATAGCAATCTATCCTTTTCCTTTTTACCAAATTCCTCAATTACTAATTATCATTATATTCGTTAAAACAAAATATTACCAAAAAATATTACTCATATATGCTTCTCAAATACTCATAGTAACCTTCTAATAAACATTTCCAGAATCTCCCCTAAAATAATGAAATTAGATTATTATCAACAATGAAAGCCTTCATTAAAATTCAACAGTTCCCCTACAATAGTCCTTTGCTGAATAAAACATAATATAGTAAAATCCTAAGATTTGCATAAGAATGAAAAAATCAGACGACTACATAGTAACCTGCACAAATGGATCAGCATAAATTCAGCTTTACAAGTCTACTTACGGCGTATCTACGGTGTGCAATCTCTATCAATTTCTAATCAATATACTAAATATACAGAAATTATCAATCACCCGACTCAATCGCAAGGTAGAATATATTGCTTTGTTGTATCTATGATGGAAGTCCGTTTTTTGGCGTTATATGTACGTAGACAACTAGCAATAAGCATATCTCGGTGAATGTTTATATGATAGATTTTATACAATATGAATAATCTGCAAAAACATTCATATATTCCTGTTCAACAACATCTCATATGAAGAAAATGTCAGATTCCTAAATCTTAATACACACTTTTTGAAACTGATGAAGGATATCATATGAATGTATAATAGTCCCTTTGCTGAAGAGGCTCGTGCAGTGTCGGGACGAAAAATAGCTCTCTCTCTCTTTTTAAAATTTATTTCATCTAAAAAAAAAGTTTTGCTGTAAACAATGTTTTTTAATTCCATGTCTGTATCATTTTATGCTAATAAAGAGTGACAGTAAAAGCATAATAGCCAAAAATAGAATCTCAAGGGCTCCTCTCTAAGTTAAATAATATCATATCGGATCATAAGTAGTTTCTTAAAACATTATATTTTATATATATTATTATAATTGTCTATTATATTTATATTTATATAATAGTTTTATTATTATAGTTATATTATATTATATTATCTTTATATCAATATAGTATTAATATTATATATAAGTAACTAATTATATATATTTATATTATATATTATATACTAATAGTAATATATAGCTAATATATATTTATAATTATTTTTATATTATTAATATATTACTTATTATTAATTTACCACATTCTTTTTATTTACTTTCTAGGGGGATCAATATTTTCTAAAAAATCATTGAATAATATATCACTTTAATTGATTAATTAAGGTCACGATTTATTTTCAAATCTAAACGGAAAAATTTACATTGAAATTATATTTTACAGTCACAAACTCTCCAATTGTTTGGATGTAAGCTGTTGCACGGTGTTTTGTTGACTACATTTTTTAATTTTATGGTTAATCTCACATTATGTGCCTCCGGCCTCCGTGCCCACGGTCCTCCACAGGACCTCTCGGCCCCCAGGCTTTCCTGGCTGCAGGCCCGTGCTCTCTCGGCTCTCCGAGCTAAATTAGTTGCAGTCCTTCCGTCTCTTTCCTGTGCCCCGGCCCTTGCAAAATTTTTCTCGCCCCCGGTCGTTCCTTAGTGTATTGGCCACCCTTTTGGCACGTTATTGATCGGGACTTGGCACTCGTATACGGTATTGGCATTTGTCTCTCAAAATGGGAGGTGGCGCGAGGAAGGGTGAGTCGCTGCGGGTCGCACGAGAAGTTATCGCAATTGGATCCAATATCGCGAGCACCTCTCTGCCCATTTTGCAGCGCCTGGAGTGGTTTCCTGGAGGTGAGTTGCTTAGCTGTCGCATACCATCCGTTTCAACATGTCCCACATTTTTTTTACTTTCGCAATTAGGTTAGTAGAATTTATGTTATGCTTGTCCTCAATTCTCTATATAAGTCCTGATTTGGGACCGCCGTTAAGTGTTCTCGGGTGGACGAATTTTTATGATTGGTATTCTCTTATGCGTTGTTAGTGCAATTAAGGAAATTCGAAGTTTGCGAAATCTCCGTCACCTGATTTGTTGGAGAGGTATAATCACGCACGACATATCTTTGCAGATTTCTATAATGGATTCTAATCGGTTGAGTTTCACCGTGAGGTTTCGGTTAGGAACTCGCTCATCTAGGACGTGGCAAACCATGAGAGAGATTCCTCCTAACAAGTGAGCAATGTATAAGCATATTTTATCATTGAGCATTAGCGCTGTACCTTTTCATTAGGTTTCTCTCGATAGTCCTTCTTTTTGAGATCGCCGATCATGGCAAAGGATTATATGAAGACTGTATGCTCTGTATTTCATCCTGTTAAAATGGAGCGATAATTCGGACCTAAATTTCGCAACCTGGTCCAATGATTAGTGTTTTGGTCCATGTGAGGTGAATAATATATTTGCTTTATTGTACTTTAGTCTGTGTCCCGTCGTATTTACTTTTAACTCTCTGGTTTTGTGTCTGTTGAGCTCACTTATTTGATCTTTTATCTTCCTCCTTATGAGCCGTAAATTTTTTTCCGGCTGTGAACGTGTTGAATAGTATTGTATTTTATCTACTTTCACATGGGTCACATCTATATAGCTTTTCCTGCATCGTAATGTTTTATTTTGAATAAGGTGCTCCTTTGGTCCTGTTGTAGTGCACGGTCTTCTTACGGCCCGCATTTACGCTTATAATATATACGGTATTTCATCCCGCTACTTAGTCGTGGCGCGTGGCTTTGCTCCCTGGCTTTCTGTCACCATGCTTGCCGGGTGTTTTATGTTGTCGTCCGTCCACGAACCCTGGCAATGTGTTTGTGTTTCTCTATCTCATTCAAATCCCTTACTCCGACCAGAGATTTCACTCATGAATCTCGTTCGTTAACATCGGCCATCTGTGTCGGGGTAAGACCCTGTACGACCACTCATCTGACGTTGGTTAGTTCTCGACGATCGCATGTCCTTTCCATGCGTTGATGTGATATATAATCCACCTCAATTGGTATCCTCTATTGACCTTTTACTTCATCTCTTCTGTCCTCAGCTTTCCCTATTTACTCTACAACATAATTTCTCACCATCCAACTCGCTAAAGCCCTAGTTACAGATGTTTCATTTACCCTTCAATTGCATATATAGCTCTATTTTTTGTGTGCGGATTCTTCATTACACTCCCATACTATCCGTTACGATTGCTGTTATTTGTTTATACTCTGTTCGTCCTGAACGCCTATTGTTTTTATTTTTGCAATAATTATATATCTCACACACAGCAGCGTTTTGGTTCCCTTTCGTATTCCTGAACACTGTTAGACAGTCATATGAGCCAGAGGCGCGCCATTCCTTTTGATCGATGTAGCATGATAGTTTATACTATAATTTGAGTAATATATATATATATATATCAGGTATTTTTACTTTTATTAAATAGGCTATAAGTTTATTTAGTCATGTAAGTATGTTATAAAAATAGTATAAGTTGCTATATTATATAATTTCTATTTTATAATATTTATTGTTAGCATATATAATATAGTATATATTTGCTAGTTTGTGTGAGGTGGAAGTGTTGTTGTGTGTGTGTGTGTGTGTGTGTTGGTTGTCTGTGGAGTGTGTGTGTGTTATATTTTCTTTGTCGTTGGCGGGTGGTTGTCATATTATTTATATAGTTTCTCGAGATTTGTTTTTAGTAGCAAACGTTATATTATTTGATTTATCTATGTAATTAATTTCTTCATAATATTCCTATTAGTTTATGGTGTATCAAAACTGATGCTCATATTCAAAAAAATATTATTAAATCATAAAAATGGTATGATCTCACTCACCGAAACATTAAGAATAGGTAATCGCCTGGAAAAGATTTAGTAAAGTATATACAAACACACCACATGACTACCTGTTCACATAAAAAAAATATTAGATAAATGAGTAAATAAAGATTATAATTTAATATTTCTTCGTCCATAAATAATAACCCTTCCCGGGAGAGGATGAACAAGGAAATATATATATATATACTCAAGATATGTTAATTTATGGTTTGAGTATGATTTATTAGAACATTTATGATTTATTACTAAATGTAGATTTCAACCGTTTTATAATTTTTTTATTTTTTTTATTATATTTGTATAAGGATTATTATTATTTATTTATATTATATGAATAACATAATAATTTGATTTTATGAATAATTGTATTATATTATTTATGACATAAAACATTTTTTTGAGGTATACTTTATTCAGTGTTTATTTATTAAATATAGTTTAACAAGTTATTGTGTTTATTATGCATCTATTTTAATGATAAGCAGCTTTCATAAAATCTTAATCTTTATTATCTGTATTATTAGGTAATTTATTTATTATAATATATATTTATCTTATCTTATTATATATATTATATTATTGTGTTTATAAGTTTGATATATATTATTTTAAATTTTTTTTTTCATTTTTTAATTATTTATATAAGCTATATCAATTTTATCTATTTTCTTATAACTATTATTAGTTTATATATTTTATATATATAGTATATATATATATAATATTAATATATATTGTTTAGTTATTTATATATATTATATTATTATTGTATTGTATAAGAGTTATTTTTTTTTTTATTTTTCCACTCTTGCTTTCTCAATAATGTTTAAAATTTATTATAATATCAAATAATTGAATTTTTAAAAATAGTTATTTTCGATATTAGATAAAATTTTTTAAAATTTTCGCTCATTTGTTGAGCTTTGAGAATTAATAGGTTTATAAGATAAGTGAGAAATCTAAAAAATTGGTCCAAAAATCTTTTTTTTTGACTGAAGAAAATTCAATATATTGATAATAATTTATGTAAAACTAACTTCGTCAGTTTTTATTATTTATAAATTAATTTTTATATATGACTATTTACTATATTTTAGTATTAATATTATTCGGCACAATACCTCGTCTTTCTCTTTTAGTTCATATTCTTCACATCATCATCATTCTCGTCGTCTCTATCATCTCTCTCTCTCTTCTTTCTCTCATCTTTCTCTTTCTCTCATTCTGAGCTGCAACATCTCGTCTTCTTCTCTTCTTTAGCAAAAATCTTTTTTTTGTACGGAAGACTGCAAAAGCGTCTAAAAAAAATTAATAAATTAAGATTTATTAGGGTGCATATATTACTTTTATGTTACTTAGGTTAAACTTTTATATTATTTTATATAAAAGAGCGAGCATGATTTATGGCATAGACTAAAAAAAAATTATACGCATTATTTTAAGCAATAAACAATACTAGCTATAGACTGTATACTCTCCCACTATAAAAGATGATGTATATAATATAGAAGAAACGCGGTTAATAAAATGTGACTTTATTAATGTATGCTTGGAAACTCTACATTAGTCCCAAGAGTACCAATGTCGAATCATAACACCAAAAGCTTTACTCTATAAATTATAAAAGATCACTGTAACAGAATATTAAAAGACGATCTGTTAACTCCACGACAATACAGAAGCATAAATCATGACATATAAGGGTAGTTATTGGGTTTATATTTTGAGTTCTCTTTTAGTCAGACTTAAAAATTACGTATCAATATAACTGTCTTAATGTATTTATCTTTCCCATAAACAAAAATGCTTGAAGCACAAGCAGATGGTAATAATAAAACTAACTGAAAATACAATAAATCCTGTTGCTTCTAAACAACACACTTCCAATATAATTATTTATATATATTTATTATAAGGAGTATATTTATTATTATAAATAAATAAAATATTATAATTGAGTATATCTGTACTCTTTGATTCTGGTTTGCTTATAGTAAGAACTATAAATAATAATATTTTTAAAGTTTAAATATTTATAAAATTATTAATATTTAAATATCATTTTAATATATTATGAGAAGGAATTATAATTATTTATATAAATTTTTTATAAATTTCTATATTGTAATATAATATTAGAAATTTTAAATATATTAGTTATAATCAAATTAATAAGTTAAAATCATATAATATTACAGTTATTTATTATATTATTTAAGTATTACTATTTTCCTTAAATAATATTTAGTTATTAATAATTGGATAAATATATAAATAGGTTATAGTTTTTAATTTTAATATGTTAAATTAGCAATTGTTATATTTTTTATAGGAATTTAAACTTATTATTTGATACAATAATTAAATTTTTTTCTTTCTATTTGTAATTTCTTTTATTGGAATGGATAAAATAATTTTTTTTCATTTCTTATCTCAATATAAAGATATTAAGATAGATGTATTTATATATAAAAATTTTAAAGTTATAACTATTCTTATATATTATTAATTTTAGTTATATTTTCCATTGTTGATAATTATTATATATGAAAATATGAATTTCTATTACATCGACTTGTAATGTCGACTTTCATATTTAAAGAATAAATGTGATAGATTATTCTGAAGTAAGAATATTATTTTTTGAGTAAAGATATAATTATAATATTTTTTAATTTACTAAAAATATAAACGTTGGTGGTTTAGAAATTATTTTATATAAAGTTTCTGGATGTAAAAGAAAAAATATTCTTCCCAAATATAAAGTAATTTATGAGTAAAAATTATTTGAATTGCTTTCCATTAAGGTACAGATATAATGAAAATTTATTCCTTTTTAATTATCTATGGATTTTTCATATTACAAAAAGAAATAATTAACTATATGTAAAAAAATAATTTCAAACAATAGTTGAAAGAAGTGTTAACTTTATCTTTCGTAGTCGGTTTCATATGTCAATAAGGTTTCAATTATTTAAAGAAATAAGGTTCTTCTAGAACATATCTGCAAATTATACAGATATGCGCTTCAATTTCGTTTAAATTATTTTGATTGTCGGATAATTTTTTACACTGTCATGAAGTAACATTCCACAAAAATAAGAGTAAGGGAAATTGCGTGATGAATTAATCGTCGAAAAATTTCAACAGTTCAACAATTCGATAGGGAAGTTGTTTCATTCTAATTTTACATAGACGCTGGTGAATGACATTTCGATAATGTGCTATGATTCGCGGTTTTATAACTCTTATTGATGGAGTATTATTGAAATTATATTATTTTGTCAATAAATTAAATTTATTTTTGTTTATAATTTTGTTCATATCAAGGTTTCTTGTCATCCTTCTTTCAGTTCCACACTGGAGAAGGGGGGGGGAGAAATCATTCATAAACTCCAAAATTAGTTTCCCGCGAGTTGATTGTCATTAGTTATTGAGTAGTAAACATTTTATCTCCTTTGGACCGTCTCGACGTTGTTTTAATGACTCCTGTCTCAAAAGATGGAGGGGAGTCAAAGAGCCTTCCCTACCCCGAGTGTTATTATAAACGATAATCCAATAATGTGTCACTTATTATAGTGAGTGAGGTATGGAGTGGTTGATATGTTAAGAATAATGATGTAATTAATAATTAGTTGGGGAGCCAGGAGGTTGGCTCCTTTTCCAGACGCTAGTGATTTAAATAAAGGCCGTCGCGTAAAAGGGCTATTCGAGGGTATTCTTGTTTCTTAATTTCAGTTTTAGTCATCTTAAACCAAAGTCTATCTGATGTAGTGGCTTCTTGCACAAGTTTTATTATATGTTACATTTTCTTCCGTCTCACGTTGTTTTTAATGACTCCTGTCCAAAATGGAGGGAGTCATCCCTACACCCACGAGTGTATTAAAAACAGTAATCCAAATGTGTCACTTTATATATATATAAAATTTGGGGGAGAGGGTTTTTGCTCCTTTTCAGAGCTATCATTAAAGAAAGCTGCTAAAAGCTGTTCAGTTTCTATCGGTTAGTACTTAAACCAGTCTATCGATGTTGCTCATATAAAGTTAATTCACTTAGGAGGACAAATCAAATATCAAGTCCGAGTATCCTAGGATGAAGTTCAGCGCTGAAAAAGTCATCACAACAAGGCTAAAGTTTAGTCCTTTTCATAGAATCTTAATTGTGAAGTTCTGTAAATCCTAATCATATTTCATATATTGCTTCTAGATTTGAGTTTCTGATTCGCCTGAGTCCTCCATAAACTGCAATGAAGATTAGAGCCAACGCAGATACTTTGGTATTTTTTCATGCAATCCTTCTTCATCCATTTTTTGTAGTTAAGACCAAATCCAGTTTTTGTAAGGTAAGTTAATTGCAAGCCAGTTGTACTATAAACTGCATCCTGAAGGATTTGATCTGCAAACTCACCATTCGTAGAAATGCGTATTTTAATTTTATCCTCAGATTCTAAACTAGAATCCTTCATCCAAGGGTTACGCCAGATCCTCTTCAATACCCACGAGAAAAAATTCTGTACAATATTGATAAACCAACTCGAGGATAATGAACTATTATAAGATACAATTTTTACTCTGGAGAAGAAATATTCAATGTATTGGAGGGAGGATACGCTATAGTGGCAATTTCTCGAATTGTATTCAAAATGAATTTAGGTTACTTTTAGCGGACAAGGCGGGCCGGATGGCCTCCTGACTAGAGAAATGGAAGTATATAACTTAGAGTACCTGTGTCTTATTATTTACATACGCGTTATTACAAACTGGTTAAAATGGAGGTTCATATTCCACGTTGAGACTATCAACAAAAAGAAACACTTGTTCAAACAAACGGCTTACCTTGTCGTGAGAGCAAGAAGGAAAGAAAATAATCCCGTACATCCTGCAATAAGCCCATTATATATAGTAATATATATTATAGATTTAAGATAGTTTATAATATATAATATATAAATTAGGTGATAATAATGGACTTTACAATTATATGTATTAAAATATTATTATAATTTAATTAATTAGTGATTTATATTAAAAGTGTATAATATTATTAGTATATGTATATGTATAATATAGTGAGCTATTATTATATACTAATTTGAATAGTCGGTAATATAAGTAATGTAGGTAGTATTGATACCGATAGCGTGAGCGTTGGGCGACTGCGGAGATCCGACGCTGCGGTAACCTTTTTACAGTTATAACGTTCGGTGAGCGCTGCTTCACTAAACCTTCGGTCTCTGTGTCAGGCAGTCAGTCCTCTCTCTTCGTCTCGCTGCGTCTTCTTGGGATTTCTGCGTTTGAGTCTCTGGATTTCAATCTCTACCTCTCGTCTAGTGACGACAGTGAGTCTAGTGTCGTTTCTCGACTGTCGCGTTATTGCATTGTGCTTATGGATGGGGTCTAATGAAAGACTATGTCCGAATCGGTCTTGGCTCTCTCTCCCCTCTCGTCGCTCTCGTCTCACTATATATATGTGTACATGGATATAAATATATAATGTGGTAAAAAAATATATATATAGTTTATAGTATATATATAATATATCTATACCTTTATATATATAAGTTATAATTGGTAATAGAGTATATATGCAATACATTAAAAAGAAATCGAGAGAGTGGATGGGTAGTTGCCTTACTAAATATATAATACTATATTATAGATCTATATATATATATATTATATATATATATATACTTATACCTATGTATCTTATATAATAGTAATTTACAGGTAATATATATTATTTAAGGTAATATTTAGTATATATTAGTTATATGTGGAGTACTAGTAATTAATTACGTTAATATATTAACCTATTTATATATATATATTTAAGTAATAGTAAGAGAGTGTATTATATATATAATATATTAGTAGTTGTGCAAAATATAGGATATTATGGTTAGATATAGTATATACTATATATATAGCATAAATAATTATTTATAGGTACATTAAATAGGTTATGAAGTTAAAGCAATATGCCCTTTTAAAGTTTTAACAAATTCACTTACTTCGGTTCTGTGCAAAAATACTGCAGGTACAGGGTATCGAGTAGGGACTCATAAATAGACTTCTAGATATAGGGTATTGTGTTGAATTTTAGGTTAAATGGTTTTATGCATACGATATATGTGATCCAAAATCTCTACCTTAATGACAAAATGTCATAGAGAGGAAACTTTACTGGTAAGATATAAATTTCTCATAAGCTAGTATATATTAAAGTAGGGGGTTAGAATATTATAAGGTTATATATATTAATATATAGTATAATTACTGATAATAGTAGATAGTTTGTATCAGAGTTTTTACCCTTGGAAATATTCATTATAGTATATGATTATATACCATTTAGCAGTATATAAATATAATTATTAGTGAGTATATATTATTGATATTATGGTGTATTAGAATTCTGTGACTGACAGTTACCTGTAATATATATAATATATATATTATACTATTATATAATGAAGTTGTATAATATAGGAGTGTATATATTTGTTTTAGTTTGAAGGTAATATTTGTAAAAAAAATTTCTTTAGTTAAAAAAAAAAGATTCACTAAAGGAAACCCCCAGGGTAAACCGCGAGAGATGGCTAGGAGTGCGGGGTCTCCATCGACTCTCCGGGAACGACGCAGAGTAAGGGCGAGACCTTTTCTGATCGTTCCTCCACCCTAGCACAGCTGGCCTGGGTCTTACCGAAGTCCCCGCCTTTGGTATGGGTAATGCGTCTGGGGTGTGGTCCATATTGGAGAACGGCCGCCCCTCCACCTACGGGAATGATAGAAAACAATCCCCCATGTGCGATGAATTTCCTGGTTTCCCGTGAAGCTCGACAAGAAGCCTGAGCTAGTGTAGTTTGCCGTGAATACCTTTGTGAGCAAATTAATTATGAGTATATATAATATAAATATATAATAGTATATTGTGAATGGCAGGTAAAGGATTATACTTATTAGTATTAGAATATTATATAGACATATATAATCACTTGGGTAGTACATTGTAATGGATTAAAATTTGAGTAAGTTGAAAATAACTAATAGTATCCTAATATTATGACATCTAAATTAAAACAGTGGCCTTAGAATCTCGCTCTGAGGATCTTTACAGAAAAATTGTAGGCTATTGTATAAGTTCCATAGGGGAGAATACGGCATGTAGACTATTTTTTTGGGAGGGATAGTACGTAGGTAACCCTGGTGTCTAAATCGTAAAAATTATGTTGAGGGGCTTTTCGAATATAATAGAGCAAAAAAAACAAAATTACCTTCTACTGTGTTGGGTTTGTGTCGAATGGTGTCAGATAAAAAAACTGTTGATCTATGGGCTGGAGATAAGACTATGATATAAGGAGTCTAATAAGGGGTTCAGACTTCGTACAAATGTTTATAATTAAATACATATTATAATAACACTATCGCTTATTGTTCTGTTTCAGGATTACACTTATTTTATGACAAATCGGTATTAATTTATATATTACTCTTGTCCTTTTAGACTTGCTAATGGACGGCTAATGATTAGTACTAATTCGCTAAGTTTTTCATTAAAAAAAATGTGCATTTTCGCGGAAAACGGAGCATAAAATTAAGAACTACACAGACAAGTGAGGAATCCGAATGTGTAATTTTAAAACGAGCTTATCGGTTAGAAAACTAAAACGAGTATCGCATGTGGTGGATAAGACGGTATTGTTCCCTCGGGGAACAGAGGGGTAAAATTTTTTCCTTCTGGCACGAGCGTGAAGCACGAAAGACCATAGCAAATAAATGTGAATAATAGATAATTGTTTCATTGATCAACGTCAAAAATAAGTATTGTCCTATATTTTAAAGTTTACTTTTATATTTACTTTTCATTTATAATAAAGTTAAAAATTAAAATTACTCGTTATGTTTCATGTCCCCATTACTATACTTTGTCCATATATATATATATAATATATTTCATAGGATTGTGTGTTTCCTTTCCTATAATTGTGTATATGAGTAAAAAAGTATTGTATAATATATTATAGATATAAAATAATGATTATATGATAATCTATATTAAATAAAACTTTGTCTATGATTTGTGATAGTAGATTAAAAAAAAAGATTATTTAATATAACACCGATATTGGGAGATTATTTGTCCGCATTATTTTTTAGTAAAAAGGAAAAAGTTTTCGCTGGAAGGATTTTAGGTTTTTATGGGTGGCTGTATTGTTTTTCTTTTCAAATTCAATCATGTTTTTAGTGTGATCAGAAAGATTTCAACAACCTATACTGTAATTATTTTTATCCGGAAATGTGTGCATTGCGTCTGCAACAATAAAAATAAGTGTATTTTAAATTTTTTAATTTTTAAAAATAACAGCGAGTGGATTTTATTGGATGTACCTTGTGAGGAAAAAAACAACAACGTGCAGGAGACCAAAATATTTAATCACCGAATGTGTATTGTTCATTGGTCTCGTGATGGGTGTCTCACTGGAGAGAGTGCGGGCTTTTTCGGGTAGGAGGCACGTGCGTGTCGGGCGGTTATAACATGTTACAGAGGCTGGTTAAAAGAAAAAATAGGAATTAGTTTTGGTCGTATGGCTAGGGAATTTTGCTTAAGACATTGTTTTTAATTTTAAATTTACGAAGTGTCTTTCATGTTGTAATTATGTATGTCATTCTTTGTAAACAGATGACCTACTTGTCTCATCAAAAAAAATACTAGAAAATTTTAAGTCGTAACTTTTGAAGCGAATTTGAAAGAAAAAGCATACGTTTCGGTATTTGTCTAGTAGATATAATTAACGAACCACGTGCTAAACAGGCCGACGAGAGCTCGTGTAAGAAGTGCCCGATCTAGATAAGTAATAATATATGGATAGTGTACATTGATTATTAGGGAGATGAATGAGTCGGTTTATGTTGTGGGGGACGACAATGGGTGTGTGGCCGTCGCGAACCAAAGAACAGTCACATAGTCTGGGCATTGGGATGACCTTCTGTGACGGGATTACTCATAGTGAGGGGTCCGTTCCGCGGTACGCCATTGATTGCCTCCTATCGAGGGAGTGGAATTTCTGTCGATGACCGAGTCTCATCCTAAGCTGAGATTGGATGGTACATGCGAAAGGGTTTGCGGTAAGGCTGGCTTTTCTTTTTCGAGCTGTTGGTTGTCATGAGTTTCTCGAGTATAAGTTTTGTGTTTAATGTTATTACTTGTGCTGTTTTCTTTTCCAATACACCTTACCGCCCATCTTGGGGCAAAGAGGAAGAGTGAGAAAGAAAGAAAGAAGAATAAATTTTTTCAAAGTTATTTAGTTAATTTTGTCATTTACAGTAGATTTAATGGTACATTCTTATGTATATTTAACCTTAAGATTAATATTTTTTAACGATTGTGTTCATTTCTCCTTGATGCCAAACTATTTCATTTGTCTATTCTCTACAGGAACTTTAATAATAACTCATAATATATAGGCTATCAATCCAACCAACTTAAAAAAATTTTTTTGTGGCATTTTTTGAATGGCTTGTATTTCTTAAAAACAAGCAAAGTACAAGTCAATATTTGCAGGTGAAGGAACATTATGGTAGTAGGTATAAGTGTGGAAAATTTCAGATTTTTTAGCACTTACCCCATCGATGTATTTTAAAGTTCAAAGTTACTGAGTTTCCGAAAAATTGATTTTGGACACCCTGTAAATTGTTCTAAAATATTAACCAAACTTATCTCTGAAATTAAGTTAAACCTACTTTAGTACTGTATCATCACACAAAATTTTATATCGGTATACATTATTTCCTTCTTTTAATAATACACCCACGAAAGTGGAAATTTCTTCGATTTTTAACACAATTTTTCGGATTCATTTTCATGGTGAAATATTATTTTTCCCAAAAAAAAACAGGAAAGGCCAAATGTACCTTAAAGTATCCCTTACAAATCACTCTCTAGGAAATTTGGTATAAGAATTGCCAATATGGAGATATGACTTAAAATGTTACCTCTATTAAGTGATAAATTTTGCTCCACCTGGTTAAACATTTTGGCTCACCCTGTTACAACCAGAGTAAAGCTACAAAAACGAATGGTGGTTCTGAACTTTCCAGGAATAACATTAGTCACTTCAAAATATAAAGTTTTAAAAAATTATCGAGAGGGCCAACTTCATTAGTTTGGTATGGCAAAAAATGGAGTAGACCCATCAGCGATTTTCATTAATTTGAAGGTGTGTTTTTTTTTATAGTGAACACATGGTTTTATATTGATTGGTTATGTACATGAGACTCTATATATAATATATATATATATATTATATATATATATCTAGTATATATATATATATAATATATATATATTAGTGAGATATATATATATATATATATATATAGTATATTATATAATATATATATATAATATATATATTATATTTTTTTTTTTTTTTTTTTTTTTTTTTTACAGAGATAAAACTCATCACTCAGGCAGGAGGCCCTATAATCTAGGAGGGCGTGTACTCGCTTAACCGTCCGAGCAGGACGAAGCAGAGCGGATAGCTCACATTCTCACACCCGACCAGTTGCGAAACTGGGAGGCCCTCGCTTTGTTGGCGAGTGCTCTAACACTGAGCTACGGGCGCTTTTTTATATAAATATAATAAAGTATTAAAAAAAAATCATCATATATATCTATATATATAAGTATATATAGTAGTATTATAGTATATTCGTAGTATAGTATATTATATATATAATATATACTTGCGTATATTATATATATATATAATATATATATAGCATATGAATGAACATTATAATATATATACATATATATATCACAATATACATATGACGTTTACACATTATACATACATTAGTATACTCATATATAATATGATGATATATTATTATTATAATATATATATTATAGTATATATATATATATATATATATATATATAGTATATATATAGTTATAGATATATTAGTATATTATATTAGCCGGTATATATATATAATATATGCTATGATATATATATTATTAGTATTATATATATATATAGTATGTAGTATATATTATATAACATAATAAATACATATACCGTACACGTATGACGATAGTACCATACACAACATATATATACAAAGATAAATATTCACTAAACACTGATTATTAATACTATCACTGCTAAATCACCATTATCACTACTACAACTATCATTATAATTCAGTTAAAGATATTAATATTGTTATGCTACACAATATTTCAACAAATATATTAATATTATTTACCACTATTCAACTATATTTAAAAATTTTAATTAACTAATATTACACTGTATTATTATTATCATTCCATCTTAATTGCCTGTGTTATAAACTATAGTAAATGTTTGTTATAGTATAGTTGCACTATATATTAATATTATTTAACCACTAATCACCATATAAAGCATTTCTTAACATAGATTGGTTATTTTATCATTGAATCACTGTTAGTGACGAACCATTAGTAATTTAAACGATATATCAAACCATTCACCACATTCGCTTGGAAAGATAAATGTATATATATATATAGTAGTATATATAGTATTATTATATATATAGTATTAGTATAGTATATATATATATAGTATATATATACTATATATATATAGTATATAGTAATATATTATATATTTATAATATATTATATATAGATCAGTAAATTATATATATATATTATATATATATGATATAGTATAATAATATACTATATATATAATAGTATAGTTATATATATTTATATAGTATATATATAATATATAATATATTAGTATATAGTACCGTATTATATGATAGTGATAGTATATATATATATATATATATAAATATAGTATAATATATATATATATATATGTATTAAAAGTATTTTAAAATTATATATATTATAATATATATTAATTATATTTCACAGTGGGATTTGCTGTGAATTTGGAATATTGATGCCTTGGAGTTTTGGGGTTCAAGCAGACCAACGCGGAATGTTTTTCTATTGAATATTGTGGAGTTGATAAGTAACCACCACTGGTTCCTGAAATCAAAAAAAAGTTAAATCAATAAAAAATACATAGTGGAATTATATCTTTGATTTTAGAAAATAAATATTAAGAAAAGGTAAATAGCCCATGAAATAGAGAGAAGTACACTTCTCTAACCTAAAAAAACTTCTCAAAAAGTTTATAATATGAAATATGGTGGATTTGAAACTGTATCAAATGCAATATTAACTAAAAAAAAAAAAATTCCAACTGTCACTTTAAGAAAAACAAATTGATATTACATTCATAGTTCCCAAAAATCTTGGAGAGAACCCATTTTCCAAACCAAATAAAAAAATATAAATAAATACTTTACTCAAAAAGACGAAAAAAATAAAGTCCAAATTTTCAAATCACAAAAAAAAATGAAATACGTTCATTTGTTACAGAATATTTTTACAAGGAAAAATAAATTTCTCAAACCTTATAAAAACGAAAATAAAATACATTCATTTTTTTTCCGAATGTAGTTACAAGGAAAACAATTTTTCAAACCTTTATAAAACGAAACTAAAATTACATTCAAAAAAATTTTACCTCCTGCAAAACATATAAAGAAATTACATTCAAAAAATTTTTTTTTTTCCTGCAAAACATATAACGAAATTACAAAAAAATTTTACAACTAAAGTCGAAACACTGGAGGGCTACAAAAATAAAACCCTAAACCATGGTTGTTACTTATAAAACTGAACCAACATGTGCACAACCTTATTTCTAAGACCAAAGTACCAGGTCTGTCTAAAAATAAAATCTTACCAAGCATAGAATGTGCCAAAAAAAAAAACTTCGCTACAAAAATGATATTAACTTTTAGGAAGAGAATAAAATTTTGATTAAAATTTTAGTCCTCAAAAAAAAATGAAACCACACGTCAGTGAGGCAGGCGACTTTGCCTGTGTGGTCGCTTCCAAATAAAGTTTTTAGGTTTATTTGAGAGAGTAATTTTAAAGTATAATCTATTTAACTCTAACAAATTTCAGCGAGCAAAAAAATAGAAATAATAATAATTAAAAATAATAATAATAATAATAATAATAATAATAATAATAACTTTCCAACTCCATATTCTTAATAATAATAATAATAATTTTCCAACTCCATATTCTTAATAATAATAATAATAATAATAATAATAATAATAATAATAATAATAATAATAACTTTTCAACTCCATAAATTCTTACAATAATAATAATAGAATATATAATAGAAATGTAAATTTCCATTTTCAGATTTCTTTACTGTCCATTCATTATTATTATTATTTACAACAAGAATCGCAATAAAAACGACCACCAAAATCGTAGCTAACAAAATCAAATTTTTCCCATAAACCTTATTACTACCATTTCTATTGGTATTATTTATCCAGTATAAATTTTAAATCAAACTAAATAAAAATAAAGAAAACTAGATGTATATAGCCTGTGCGAAAATAAGGATTTCTACTTGCAAATAAGACTTTGATGAAAGCTTATTTCAAGCAGTAGGAAAATAAATATAAAAATTAAATTTTTCTGAAAAAAAAACACCAAACTAATAAAGAAGCTAGTTACTTGGGCCTCGTTGCCCTTGCTTAAAATTTCACTAGGGTTCTAGTTCACCGACCGTTACATAAAACTAAAACTAGGGCTATAATTCACTGGCCCTATGTATATGCTTTAAAAAAATATTTAGATCCTAACGGATTTTAAAAAAAAAAAAAAAAAAAAGAAAAATCTTACCAGATGAAATTCAAATAAGTAGAGTTTGGTGCTTCACAACTGTTTAACATTACTCAAATATCAAAGTGAGGCTCATAGAGGAATTCAAACGGCAGAAAGAGAATGGGGAGAGGGAGGGACTGTATCCCGTCAGGGGGGGGGGGGGAGTCTCAAATGATGCAAAACGCTTTCGTGGAGGAAAAGGGTGTTGAATTTTATTGAAAAATTCATGAAAAAAAATAACTTATATAAATAGTTAAAAAATAAAGAAATAATATAAATAGGATACAGAGAGATGTGAAAATCGTTGAACAAAAGACAGAGAAAAGTACTGAGGATAGTAATTTAAAATAGGTAAACTGGAACTCGGCAAGAGACTTTATCTGCAAGAAAAAGAGAGTGGGGGAGGGAAAGTGTGTTATAATTTAAAATTAAAAAATTTAAAAATAGAGGGGGGGGGGGGAATGGTTATGTATATAATTTTTGAAAGTTGGGAAAAAAATAATAGATCAAGAAATAAAGCATGCTTTTTTCTATTTTCTTTAACGAAAGAAAACCGTTTCGTTTGTAAATATATATATATATATAGTATATATATATATATATATATAATAAGTATAATAATATAATATATTATATATAGTAAATATATATGATATGTATATTATATATAATATATATGTGTGTGGTGTGTTTATGTCTCCTTTGATTATTCAATTTTGTATATGGATGGGGTTATGAAAGAATTAGAATGGTGGGGGTGGCAGGAAATGGTGTTAGAATGATTGGAGAAAGAGTGGAGGGTGTCTTTCATTTTTGCTTTAACTCTAAAAAAAATTAACTACAAAATTTTGAAATCAACTTGGTCCGTGAGGCTGTCTCCAGCGATAACTAAAGGGGGTATGAAAATGATAACCCGATAACTTAAATTTATTACCTAAGAAAATCATATGTGTGGTTATCCGTATGGTAGCAGTTTGTGGTTGAATGAGTTTAGTGTTGGGTCTTAGTATTGGTTGTGAGTATGTGTCCATCTTTAGACAAGAATTAGATTCAATTACAGGGAGTATGGAGTAGTATGTGTGGCAGGCTCAGAGGGTTTATGGTGCCGAATGATCTCACTGTTAGGCGAGCAGTACCGTTTGTGTTACAGAGGCGCACGCCGTGTAGTTGTTGGTATGGTATCTACCACCAGGTATTACAATACACAATACACCATATACTACAACAAGAAAATCCTATACCTACACCATACAACATTTAAAATTTATAGACAATAAAATATAAATAACGATAAATTCAATAGAATAAAAAATAAATATACAAAATAGTCAATTCGGAAATAGTTTTTTTTTAGTTTTAGTTTCTTTACCACAAATGGTGGTACCACTATGTATTTGGGGTTCCACTTTAATTTTGGGTTTTTTCACTTTTATAATTTTCTAAATATCTCAATTTTATTTTGTTTTCGGTTTAGACTTAAGTTTAATTTTTCCTTTTCCACTTGTATATTTAGTTTGTCTTTTCTAATTTCTACTTAAGTTTAATTTATCCTTTTCCACTTGTCCTTTTAGTTTGTCTTTTTCTAATTTCAATTTTCAAGTAATCGTTTTCAGGTTTTAGTTGTTATATTTCAAATTTTATTTGCCATTTAAATTTTGCAGACCATTATCCTTCAAATCCCATACATACATTATTATTTTCTACTAATTATTAATTTCTTCTTTAGTACCATTTGTACCACAATTAAGTGTTCAGTGAGTTTAATTTAATTGATCGGTACCCCGGTACCAAAATCTTCAGCCTAACCACAGATACCACTTGGCAAACCATCCACAGAAAAAAAACAGCTCCAAAAAAATTTCAGCTCCAGAAGAAAACTCTTCAATAAAAAAAAGGTCCCAGAAGAAAACTGAAACAAGATAGAAAAAAAACAAATCTTAATTTAACAAAAATAATAAATGAAATATATAAGTAATTATAATATAAATTAAAAAAATAAATATCATTAAATGAATTACTATCAAATCAAAACTTAACATTAACATTATAAATTAATCTTAATCAAATCAATTAAATCAATTAAATCAAATTCTGTAATAATCAAACATTTAAAATTCAAATTTCAAAAATCAATTATTTAAATTCAAAAATCATATCAAAAGAATCATAAAAAAGAAAAAAATACAATCAACAAAAATAATAAGTAGTACCTGGCCAATGTTATTAACCAGTTTTTTTTTTCAAACCTCTACTTCTACTTTCCCAATCCACTTGACTACCGGTGACCAGGCCTCCACCTCGGTTTAATGACGGTATACCACACTACCAGACCTCAATACTGCAAATTTAAAACCAAAAATCCACTACTTTAATACTCATAATAGAATTACAAAAATAATAAAAAAAAGAATAATAATAATAACCATAATAAAAATAATATTAATCATCAATTTAATCATCAAAACAAATATCATAAGTACCTTTCCCATAAAAGGATTCCACATCCACAAGAGAAATTACCATCCAATCACCATACCATCAAATCACAATAGAAATTTCACCAATCTTTCCAAATTAACAAAATTAAATAATTCCTATGGAAAGAAAAAAAATATATACATGAAAAATCAATTAAACACTCTCATCTACAATCATTCACTTTCAACCAAAGAGATAAGAGTGATGGATGCCGCGAAAGCAAGGAATACAAAGGTAATAAGGACCTGTTGAAAAAAAGAATCGCTAACTGCTGACGTCGACAGAACATAGACCACTCACATGTATTCCCCCCCTTCATACCACCCTCATACATGACATAATTAAAAATAATACCCCAAATGAAATATGATACAAACAAAACAAAAGACCTTTGTATACTTACAGGCCTAACACTCCCCAAGACATCTATTACTGTTTTTTCTGACTGACTGGCTTGCTAGACTAGACATCCCTTTAGGGCCTAATACTTCCTGTAAGTATACTTACCCCTAAAAGCAGCTCACCACATCCCTCCCACCTAAGTTTGTATCATATTAACCCAACAATCACTATCCATCTATAACACTGTTTTCCTTACCAAATCATATTCTTTTACAGCACCTCTACTCCTAGTACACAGCTTCTCATATTCCATCACTTGTTCACTTTGTTTATTCTCACTACTTTCCTCTCATTCATCGTTTACCTCCACTACTTTATTCACACTTCCTTTCTTAGGTAACCGCTCAGATATCTCTGCAATCTCTTTATCAATCTCTCTCATCCTGTCATTTGCCTTTATATCATTCACTACTTCATCCAATTCCACACAGAATTTACTCAAAGATCTATTGTTCTACTTTTTTCAGTATGCACACTGTCCTATCTTTAATAATCTTTCAATCCTGCCAATACCTCTCACTCTCATCTAACGGAAACTTGCATACAGTATATGTACTTTTTCTCAAACTCTTCATTACTGCCCTCGCCCACCAAAAATCTGAAAAATACTCATCATTCTCATTATCATCCATTAAACAACACCTTTAGTCTACTCACATTTCCTGATATTCCGCTTTTACGCTTCTTTTTCCTTATTCTTTCCACTAACACTAACTCTTTCCCCTTTAACCATAAGTCATCCACTTTTTCCCCATTCTCATTTAATTCGTCCGCATTCACAAAAAACTTATACACTGGATGAATCTTCAAGATACCCAGGTGGTTCTTCCACGGGCCTCACTGTACCTGATGCGCGCCCTAAACTCATCTCATACTTTCCCCATCGTCTCTCATCTCTAACAGCATAACTTAACCCTTTAACATAACCTTTTCACAACATACGACCTTCAAACAAACTTTTCTTCTCATCTTACCTCACATTCAATGCGTCCTTTTCCTCAATCACTTTTCTTTTATAAACCTTTATTGAGACGATTATAGTGATTCAGTACTGCTACCTCCACAGAAAAAAACCAAGCTCCAGAAAAAATCTTCGGCTCAGAAGAAAAACTCTCTCAAAAAAAAATCTGGTCGCAAAAAAACTGAAATTGAGATGAGAAAAAAACATGAATCCTAACTTAACAAAAGATATAATTGAAATATATTAAGTAATTAAAATATATAATTAAAAAAAATAAACATCATAACTTAAATTACTATAAATCAAAACTTAACATTTAACATTTAAAAAGTAATGCTAAAATCGAGTCAATTAAATCAATTAAATCAAATTCTATATATATATCAAACATTTAAAATTCAATTCAAAATCAAATAACTTTAAATTTTAAATGCTTGTCTCAATAATCTATTGTACATTTTATTTATAAATTTCGTAAGAATGAGGATTTAAAGACGTGCTCTACGCAAAAATTTAGACAAACGATACGGCAGTGTGGCAGACCCCTTGTAAATGATGAATGTTTATTTCAATAAAATTACAGCTTTTAAATATATATTTCTTCCAATAGAATAAACCCATGCACAATATTGAATTATTTTCCAAAATACCAATTGTTATGTTTTTATTTCTGCTTTATTCCAAATCGATGGTTCCATCACAAACAACAGCTGATTCCAATGTTTGTAAACAAAAGTAAATTTGTAAGAAATCGCAGACGGTTGTTTTTGCACAAAATTCGTGCTAACAACTTTGTAAGCATTCTTACCAATCGAGTCGTAAGCTAAGCACAAATCGCACAAACAGCGGAAACGGTCTAGAGTCAGATAATCAGTATTAATACGACAATTTGAGGATATGCTGCTCAAAATTCAGAAATTTTAAATGGCTTGTTTTCTCACGTTGTATCCACGCGATGGTTCATATACTAAAATTCAAATTTTTTTTTTTTTTAATTCTCATTGTACTCTTTTATGGCATTTTTGGAAATAACGTAATTAAATTTAATTTTAATAAAAGATATCAGGCGTTTTCCTTAAAAAAATATTACTGCACGATAAATACTAAAAATCTTTGATAATAAAAATAAACTTTTGTTACTATAAGAAAAATTAAATGTTTTAAGTTTTGGCGAAAATTTCTCCCGCGAAAAGTACACTAACACACACACACGATGGTCGCACAAAAATATAACATTGGAGTTGAGAGTAATAGTATATATAGCTATATATATATATATTAAATATAGTATATATATATTTATATATATATACTTATATATATTATATGATATTAGTATATATTATATATATTATATTATATATATATAGTATATATTTACAGACCGAGTATATATATATATATATATTATATACCTCTGAATTATACTACTATATATATATGATAGTATATAGTAGTATATATATATGAATAGTAGTATGTAAATATATATTAATATATGATACTTATATAATGTAATATATATACTTTTAGTATAGTATACTATATATACTTATATATTATATTAAATATGTAGTACACTGGTGATAATATAGTATATATATCTGATATAACGTATATATATGTTATATTATTATATAATTATTGATATATAGTATATATATGTGAGATGAAGTATGATATATATATATATGTATATATGATACTAGTATATATATGTATAATACTATACTGAATTGACATGACAGTATATATATATATATAGTAGTAATAGTATATAGTATATTTAAAAGGTAGTTATATATATTATATATATATTATATTAATATATTAATATATAATATATGTTCCTATATCATATAATGGGGATCCAATTTCATGCCAGTCCTAGTACCCCCTCTCAGGTTCATGCAAGTAAGGTATATTCAATGGGATAATGCAGTAATAAATAAATATCTCCCACAGAGGATTCATGACACAAATTGGTGAAGTATATAAATATGTACACGTCATTCATGGCAAATTGTGTCTGCATTTCAATAATTGATTACCCGAATCGATAAATTTTTTAATTTCATTTTGAGGATACCTCAACAACTTCCCTTCCGGCTGGCATATATAATCATTATTTTATTAATTTACTCATTCTATACAAAAAACGTTATTCACACTTCACGGGCTACACGCCTTATTACAAGGACAGGGAACCTTCATCTAGACGACTAATGTTCTACTAGAGATTCGAACCCCGCGACTTCCGCACATCCGACGAACTATACCCGTCCGCTCCTACGCCCGTTTGCAGCCAACGGTACCGCGGCAAATTATAGACCCAGAGTCCGGTATTTTATTGTTTTTATATTTTATTTTCATTATGTTCCAACCTTAAGCTAATAGCACCCAGCCTTTAGTCATCTTAACTAAGTATATTGTATTTTTTTTCTAAGAGAATTCAGACATTCTTTACATATTATTCGGTTAAATGCTCCCCTTCTGGTGCTTTATTTGTTCTAAATCGCACATAAGTCATAGTTTCTTCCCACTCTTTGTTGTATTTCTTGCATTATAAATATTGCAGTTTTGATGATATTATTTGGAAACCATTCCAGTCCGATTTATAATTGATAAGTTAGTTTTTACTATTTTTTACTTATTAAATCTATTGAATCTAAATTACTGATTATGCTGAAATGAAAGTGGAGTAGGAAACCTTATTACTAATAGAGTAAACCAAGGTAAGAATAACTGAAAAATACTTACGTGGGCCAGGTCAAGGGAACCGAGCTTTCATAGGGCAATGTTCTACAACCTGAAAATTTGCCTACATCAATAACTGTAAAGAGAAAAAAAGAGCAACAACCGTCCCAAATGAAAGTTCCTAACTAATATACGGTGGTAGATTGTATGTTACATTTATTGCGCTGAAACTCTATACGTTTATTAAATCCATTCCCTTAGTATAAATTAAAAAAAGGCACTTATTACCTTAACGTAACCTTAAATTTAACCTTCCTTATTATTTCCTATTGAATTCTAGCTTCTAAAGCAAATTCCCCTTAACTATTTAACTAAAGTTATACTTACCTTTGAACTTACAGGTGATAGGAGATCTAATTCAGTTTTTCCACTACACCGTTTATTTTTTTTTTTTCTTGCTCTTATTTTTTTTCTTCAAATAGTTCCGTTGTTTTGGATTTATCTCTGCTATCTACTGCTGGAACCAGATTGCAATTCTCTCTTGACCTGATGTAAATGACTACTATATCATGCAACCTTAACTACAGGACTCATGCAATAAATGAAGCACAGCTTTCAATGATAACAACAACTTAAGTTAAGTTTTAAGTTGTTTGTTATTCTTAAATAAATTGTGAATATTACCTTTGAAAACTAGTAAGCAACTAAGATAATAAGCAAATCTCAATCAGCCATACCATAACTTTGTAAAGCACAAAGCACATGCGTATAATGTATGAATGACATATCTAAAATTGCCACTAAAAATACTTATACTTACGTACTTATGCCTGAGCCAATTCCGCAAATTCCGACAACGTAATTCCGCAATTCTGAAATTCCGAAATTCCGCAATTTCGTAAGTCCGCATTTTTCTATATCGAGAAGATCCTAAGGGAATCTTTCATTCGATACATAACCCTAATCTGAAGTTGGTTTTGAAGAAACCACACCTCACTTAAAAGGACTTCTATGTCCATAAATTTGTACTATATTCCATAACATAATTATTTCCCATTCTTAATTCCGGTTCTGTAGAGGGATTACTCTAAGACCGAATATAAAACTAGAACTTATTCATTGCCTTTATTTTTGTGCATTGGTTATTTCTTTAATAAACATATATTTTTATTTTTTTCCTATCCCTTGGTGTTTTTATGAATTTGGTAATAAATAATGAAAGATTAAATAAAAAATTTACACAAAAAATAGTTAAAACCCCCCATCCATATTTTTACAAATAAAAACATATCCCGACTGACCTTTCACACAACCAACATCAGTACAAGTGTGCACTCTGGCGAACATAGGCTTTGGTGTCTTTGGATATTGATAGAACTCCCGACTGGTAACATCATAGTCTAATACTTTACCCAGAAAAGAAGAAACAGTGAAGGCGGGTAGAGGAAGTTCTTGAATTCGTTGTCAAGGAGAGGTTATCTAGAAAATCGCCAAGAGGTTAGTTTCCTCTAAATTCATCCCCCTTTCTTTCTCTTTTTCTTTTATTTTATTTTGTTAAACATAAAGTTCTACTAATCATTTGGTATATGTCTATATTTCTGGTGGAGATCAGAATAACTAAGTGCTGCAACTCATCGTTTTATCTAATATTTTTGCCTTCATTCCAATACCTTGGACAGCCATTATCCTGGTCTCTGTTACATATATATTTATATATATATATATATATATATATATATATATATATATATATATATATATATATATATATATATATATATATATATATATATATATATATATATATATATATATATATATATATATATATATATATATAATATAGTATATAATATATATATATATATATATATATATTATATATATATATATATATATATATATAATATATATATATATATATATATATGTTGCGGAGAACACAGCAGCAGGGTTGAAAGCTCACCGGATATTACATTACGTTGTAAGGGAGGGTCAGTGTTCAATCTCTTATGTGGTTTTTATTCAAACAGGAACTTAATCAGAAACATGGAGGGAGATTATCTCTGACAAGCGCGTGCCCCCGAAGAGTTTGACTGACCACCTAACACGTCAATTCAAGACCAAATGGCCTTCCTTTGGAAAAGTCTTGACGTAAGATCCGTAAGAAAGATGAAATTAATTCTAGAACAGGCGGAGCTGTTTAATTTCCCCTCCGTGGCCACTGGATAATGTAGAACTTAGGGTTTCGTCCAACGCGGGTTATCACAGGGACTACTCGTGTACCTTAGTCTCATGCTAACTGTCCGAAAGATAAAGACCGAGACGATGAGAAGATTATCAGTGAAAACAGGAACCATAAATGATTGACAAAGATAGAACAGATGATAGCAGCGAATATGTCGATGGTTATGAAGTTCTTTGAAGATATTTGGACAAAGAAAACAAATGACGCGAAGAAAAAAAATACTTGAACCACATAAAAATACATACAAACAAAGAATATTAATTAATGAATTAATGAAATAATGAACACAGCGGATAATGAGAAGAGGATACTTCTTACTTTTATTTAAAGTAACGTAGAGACTCAAATTCATATATGTACAAAAATAAAAAAACTATTATTAAATCATTAAATCATTCATCAATTAGGTGTTTCTCGGAATTGGAAGAATTCCAGAATCTTGTCTATGAAGTTATGAAATGATGAAAAACAATAAGTAACAGCAATATAAAACTTGAGATGACCTTGCCTTATAATTAATTACAAATGCGAATACATTTAAGACCCTTCAAAAATAAATAAACCAAAATAAAGAATGTTAATTTAGTTAAGGATTCTGCTTATCTTAGTATCTTTCTATAACTTGATGAATCCGAACCCAATAAAGGATAAATCCCCAGTACCGACAAAAATCAGTTCAAGGATTAGGATTGTCCAAGAACAAAACCAAACCCAAAACTAAAGTTTGTCCAGAACTGAAAGATTTACGCTATGTCCATGTAAAGGAAAAAATCCCAAACCATAAAATCCCAAACACAAAAACCTGTGGGATGGATGAGAAACCACAGTTAGGTACTATTATAAAATAACAAATTAACTTTACTTTAATGAAAACATTATGTTCAAATTGATTCCAAAAAGAAATACATTTATTCATGAATCTAAGATTTTAGATAAGCTAATAAAATAATTTATGACACAATTATTACATAGATATAAGGAATTATACTAAACGTACCCTAGCAAATGATGTTTGTCTGAAAGGGTTTTTATGTCTGTAGATTTGATAAATATTTCCTAAAAGACACAAAAACACTATAAGCATACATTGATTAATAATGAACATTATATAATACTTATAACATCATTGCATAATTCAAATAGACTATTCAAAGTTCTTTTCTAACACATTATTGTTCATACCTTTAAAGATTCTTCAATTAATCACAAATAAATGGTATTCTTAAATATTATAGGAGTCAAGTCTGCTGCTAATGTTCCAAGAAATGCATATAAAAATTTCAATTAATCATAAATGTGACTGAAACAATAGATAAACAAATAGTGTAAATCCGCATTAAAACAAACTTAGATATGACACATCTTCATGCACACTTAATGCCTAAACATTTGTATAGGCATGCATCTGTGTGCATGTATGTAAGAACATAAAAATAAATGAAATATCCTAATCCTAATAAAATAACAAAATAATTCTTTTTAAGTATGTGAATTTCATTATGAGCAACTTTAAACAAAAACCATTCTTTCTTAGATTTTAAATATTCTACGTCTACATCCATTTTCTTAAATTGATAAATGGGTTTTGTGGAGAAAATTGATCCCCTTTACAACGTATCTTTACCCTGTAAAACTAGAGCCATGTTCTCCTTAATACCTTAATATATAATTAATTAAAGAAAGTATTTTTATTTCAGACTGATATTTACTATGAATATTGGAATATTATAATATATATTTTATGTCAATATAGCATTATATAAACAATAAGAAAGTAAGATATGAAAAGATTTGAAAAGGTACCTTGAAAGGAAAGATATAAATCCAGGAGGATGTATCCTCTTCACAGTTCACACTGTATTCAAGGCACTATCAGGCATTTCCATGAATCGCTAACGCGGGTCGCAAATGCCACGTAGACCCTGCTTGAATGGTCGGTTCTTAATGTACTATGTGTGTACTAGTTTCTACTTTTAATTTATTATAATTAAGAGATTTAAGAAGCTCTGAACAGATGACAGACAGAAGGGATAGAAGGAAAAAAGGTAGAGTTTTTAATGTTTTATTGAGTATATTTCATTTAATCTTAAGGCAGCTTTTTTTTTATTTTTTAATATTATTTATTATTTTTACTCAAGTTAAAGACACTTTAATAATATTTATTTACATAAAAAGTATGTGATAACACCTCGGATAACACATACTTCAAATATTACCAACTTAAGTCTAATAATACTGATATATGTTTTATGTTTTGAAATTCCTGTGTTTTCTGGTTCAAGACTTTGACAATGTTTTAATTTATGAAATCTTTCATACAAATCATTCATTCAATTACAATTACTGTGTTAACATATAATGCACAATTTAAATATACACTTAACTTAAGACGACTATAATATCTATAATAGGATTGGTTTTATCTCTGTTTCAGGTTGTGGTGCTGGAAATCTTATAACTATTATATACAAGCTTGGAAATCAGTCATCCGCTAAGGCTGTAGCCTGCAGAACTATGCGAAACATCAGGAATGAACTGACTTCAATTTCACTGGAACTGGGTAATCCCTAGATCCTTATACTGGTAATAAGCCATGTACGAGAAATAATCTAGTCAATAGAAAAAAACCTTCACTAGAAGAAGCCCTGCATTAGAACCCTATAAATTAATAATTCAAATTAGGTAAGTTCCATATTTAGTCTTTAATTGTTTATTATTAATTTAATTTTAATTACTATTATTTATTAATTTAGAAACGTTAAGCTTCCTTACCCTTAAGAGGCAACAAGGGGTAAGCTCATAAATGTTTTTTGTCGTTTTAGAATGAAGACGATGGTTTTAACACTGCACTGCAATACAAGTTTTAAACATTTTATACTTTGTATTAGAATTTCGTCCATAAAACACAGTACATTATAAGCATAATACACTAGAATTAATATTTGTTAAAAGGAACACCACTCACCTTTGGAGTGATGTCAACGATCATTCATTCATCCATCCACGATAATACAACTAACTGTGACTGTTGTTATATATATACTATTACAGTTAAATAAACTTAAATAAGAATTTTCATTTCATTTACAATAACCTGAGATTTTACTTACCTATAAAGAGAAAAATAATTAAATTAGAATTAAAAGTTTTTATTTCAAAGGTTTGAGAATAACTAAATAAATAAATGAATAACAACATATAAAATACAAAAATGGTGTCGTTTTATCTGTGAGACAGTTATAACTCTTGTATAAATTATAAAACAACTCTTAATGCTAAGATGTGCTAAGGTGTTATACACTCCCTTTTATATATATATATATATAATAATATATATACTATATATAATATATATTATATATATATATATATATATATATATATATAATATATAATATATATATATATATATAATATATATATATATATAAATTTAAAGACGCAAAATATTTGGTATCAGTAAAGGGTATCAGCAAAAACTTTACTGATATTGATGCCGATAAACCGATATCTACTCTCCACAAATTACTGATACTTCAAAAATCGGCAGATCCACCAAAATACCGATACCGATGATATCGGTGCATAAGTAAATATAATATATATCATATAATATATAATATATATATATATATATTATATATATATATATATTTTATATATATATATATATATAATATAAATATATATATATATATATAATATATATATATATTAAAACAGCCACAGTAGCGATGAGGAGATGCAAGAACATTATGATAATTTCTTTGAAGAAGTTTTTTTGAGTGTGAAGATCGTTATGGGGAAATTGAAGAAATGAATGTTTGTGATAATTTAGGAGATCTTCTAGTAGGGAACGTTTATATTAAGGTATATATTTTTTATACTTTGTTGAAAAAAAAATAATGTATTCACAGTGGTGTATAAGTAATAAATAATTTTAATTTCTTGTGTGTTTTATAGTTTATCTGTTATTATGAACAGTATATATATATATATATATATATATATATATATATATCTATATATAGTATATATATATATATTATATATATATATATAATTATTATATATATATATATATATATATATATAATATATACTATATAATATATATATATAATAATATATATATATATATATATAATATATATTTATATATATATAATATATATATATAATATATATATATATATATATATATATATATATATATATATATATATATATATATATATATATATATATATATATATATATATATATATATATATATATACACTGCCATTTTACAATGCCAAGTATAGATCAAATAAAACAATTAGCCAATAATAATTGTTTTATATTTTTTTTAAAAAACTAAATTTAAAACCACCTTCCATAAATTTACTTTCTTCATATTTTTGTCACCAAATTTCTTAAAACTCGCGAAATCGGCAACATTTCTTTTTTTCTCCATGCGAACCCCAATGCATGTGACTTTGGATTCATTTTCTAAAATATTTTCTAGAAGTGAACAATGTGTGTTAGCAGTCTCCTGATATTTTCCTTTGTGGTAAGAAACAACCTTTATTATTTAAATATTTTCATTTAACTTAACTTTTAACTTTTACTTTATTATAGTACCATAGAAGCAGATTTTAATTAGGATTTTTTTTAATATAAGACTTGTGAACCTAGGCCCTAAGTTATATCATGCAATCTCCAATTATGATGAGAAATCAACAGGATAGTTGTTATGCATATTCAGTTTTATCTGATTCTCGTTTATTATTATTACTATTATTAATGAGTATTATAAATCGCCTGTTTATCGCGATTCTCAAATTTCGTTAATCCTAGCTTCCTTTGTTTTGAAACCTAGGCCGTCTCATGGATTTTACTTTTAGCCTATTTTTGTCTTAAGAACTCCACACATGATTTTAATATTATTTCCCTATTTTCATTATTACAATTTTTATTACCAAAATCTCAGTCATTTTTATAAAAAAAATTTTAAAAAAATTCTAGGCTCCTATTTTTTTTTTTAGTAGGCTTTTGGCCAAAGCGCAAATAACATTTAATATTTATTATTATTGATATGAGCCATTTTTCATTTGATTTAGAATACAGTAGATTTATTATTATTATATTTTTTTTAAATTATATAAAATTTAGTTATTAATAACACACAATTTTAAACAAACTTTAACCTCAGTTTACATTTGAAAACAGGTCGCAGACCAAAACCATGTGGTCATATTTTAATTTTAGGTAGTCTACTTTTAATTAATTTCTACCTGTTACTATATATGTTGTTATGAATTGCTATGAAATTTTAAACATTTTATTAGGTTTCATTATTTTTAAAATTAGTAAAAAGTAGATTTCATGGATTCACCAATAAAGATAACCGTCTAAAAGATGAATTTTACTCCTTCGGGTTTGCCAAGCTTAACTAACTAGCATATGTATTGTATATTATTTAAGTATAAATTTTTTTTGTTTAAATTTTTCAATTTAAATTTATTTAAGCAAATGCAATCTTTATTTTAAGGTAGAGATAATAGGCTTTCTCATGATAAAACTCATATGAACCTATTTCCCTGGACCTACCTTAATTATCACACACATTCTCCTAAGAAATCTCAACTCATTATAATTTTATTTATAGTTTCATTATTATTATTATTTGATTAGTAATACATTGCTTTAAATAATATTTTTAGTAAAAAAAAAAAACTTATCTTTGTTATTTCAACATTTGGGAAAAGAGAGGTTCCATACAGATACACTTTAATCTATTTGCTTTTGCGAGTTTCAATTTTATTTGACTATCATTACTTCATTTTAATTATTTTATTATTAATTATAAATTACCTACTTTTATTACTGCAGTTTGTAAATTTTTGCTTTTACTTTTATCTTAAAATTTGCTAAAGAAGCCTTATGCTGAAATTCAGTCTCGCAAAAGGGAAACTATTGAAATAAATAAAATGCAAATAAAAATACGGTACTTTTCTAGCTTCATGATAGATTGTAAAAAAAAAAAGCTAGCTGAGTAGACTTTTAACACATTTCAACCATACTGTATCATACATTTATCAAAGAGTACTAATATTTGTTTTCATTTCTTTTATAATTTGATTTCCAAATAGATACATTTAAAACTGGCAAATAAGAGATATAATTTTACCATTTTTCTTTTGTTAAAACTATTAATATTTCAATTCATTAATGACCAATTTTTAAATGCGGCAATAAGTTGGATATTAGAAAATTACCCAATCGGTGGTGTTAACCAACATTTATTTTATACGTACGAGTTTCTATATATAAATTTATTATTGTTAGTAGTAGTAATTTTTTTTGTATAAACTTTTCTTTTCAACATAATTTAGTTTGCCTTTTTCTGAAATCATAAGATAACCAAATAGTCTTTATGTTGAAATTTAAGCTCGCTGATTTGAAAATATTGAACCCCCTTTAATACAGCATAAATAGTACAGTATCTTTAGATTCGTGGTGGTTGTGAATACCTACTTGTATAAATCCTGCGGCTAAAATTTGTACAAGCATTTTATAATTATTACTGTTAAAGTTATCATTTGGTAATTTTTATTTTATTATTATTATTATAACTATTGCAAATTTAATCATATTTTTAGCCTTATTATAATTTTTTTTATTGGTACTATTCAGATTTGTAAATACAATCGTTCAATATGAATTAGTATCATCATCAGTATCTTATTAAAATCAATATTTTAATTTATATTATGCGCCACCTTATACTGATGTAAACTCAAGGTAGATTTTAGATCAAAATATATTTTGTAAACGATTTTGATCGAACGTATAATTGTGATATTATTTATTATTATTTTTATTATTATTATTATTAATTATTATTATTATTATTATTATTATTATTATTATTATTATTATTATTATTATTATTATTATTATTATTATTATTATTAGGTAATTAAGCTACCATTTAGAGCCTAAAAGTCTGGATTTAGGGATTTATTTTTTTCCACTCATTCATGCTGTACTCTCTCACTCTCTCTCATTCTCCTTTTTTCGATTCTCTCACTCATTCTCTCCCTCTCTCATACTAATGCTCTATCTCCTGCACTCTCTCTCATTCTCCCTCTTTCAATTCTCTCACTCATTTTCTCCCTCTCTCATACTCATGCTCTATCTCCTGCACTCTCTCTCTCATTCTACCTTTTTCGATTCTCTCACTCACGTCCTCTCGCTCTAACTCTCACCCTACCATTCTCTCTCTCTCTCTTCTCTCTCTCTCTCTCTCTCTCTCTCTCCCTCTCTTCGCTATTAGGGTTATAAAGCTTGGGAAATGTTCCAAAATGCCTTCTCAAAAAAACGCTATGTTAGGTAAATTAAATATAAAGAGTAATTTTTCTGGATAATGTGAAGGCGGGACAAAATGATCCTAGTAACCTTAGCAATATCCGAGGTTGTGCCAATGTTCACATTGACCCTAACTTTTTTAGCATACAAAACACAATCAGTATAGGTTAACCGGTAAATGGGAAAGAGATCCAGTTTGTCGTTTATTTCTTTTCCTAAATATAAGTTACTTTAGATAAAATTTAGTTTTTCATAAAAATTTTTTTTTAAAAAAAATTTGTTTTCCAAAATTTTTAGGCAGCAGTTTTATTAAGCTAAAATATATTTGTTTTGTATTTACCAATTATTGAGTTCAATTTTTATTTTTATAAGATATTCTTCAGATTAGCCAAAACATTTAGTATCGATTACTTAGTAGTTTGATTTTAGTTTTATTTGTAAATTATTTGGGTTTAAAATTTTACTTTTTATAAGGTTTTCTGCACTTGTGTAAAAGTACATTGTTTTAAAAACAAAAGTGTTGTCGGGTAGTTTCATCTTGGGTAAAATTATTTTTAAAACGGGTTATTTCAGTAGTAAACTTTTTCTTAATAAACTTAATTTTTGACTCTTATTTTAACTTTTACTTAAATTGCTCAGTATATTTTAAGTTGGATGATGTGCTCAGTATATTTTAAGTTGGATGATGTAACAAAGTTTTTTTTGGGTAGTTGCAGCTTGATTAAATTAAAACTCGGAATTTTTAAATTCGTTGCCTTAAATTCTAATATGTTGTTTAAATCTTTTTGGGTAAGACTTCTAGATTGGTTAAATTTAATAATCATTTGTAATTTTTAAAATCTTCATATATGGGAATGTCTGTAAATTTAATGATATTCAGCTAATTCATTTAATTTTAAGGAAGATTTAGAACTTTATTTTTATTTTAATTTTTGAGAACTTTTAAGGAGTACTTCCGATACCATGTTAATAGGTAGCTTACTCAGAAATTTTATTTTTTATGTTAATGGAATTTTCATCTCTTAATTGTAAGCCAATTTAACTTTTCATTAAAAGGATATATTATAAATATTTTGTAAACTATTAATTTTTTTTATAATTTTTTTTACCTGGGGTATACTATATTAATTTCTTTTCAATTTACCCCCAGGCATTTGGTGTTGGGATATAAAACTTTGTATTGGGATCACTTTACTGATCCAGTCAGATAGCGAAATAAAATATCAAGGCTTATACAAATTTTTCACTCATCCTGACACTGAAGGAAATTTATCGTGAAAGTGGCGACCATTTTCTTGAGCTTTAACCTGAAGAAGATACACAAATATTGTCCGAAGCAGTGATTTGAGTGACGACCATTTTCTGGAGCTTTCGCCTATAATATATATAAATATATATAATACAAATATATATATATATATATATATATATATATATATATATATATATATATATATATATATATATATATATATATATATATGGTATATATATATATATATATTATATATATATATATATATATATATATATATATATATGTTATATATATATATATATATTACTATATATATTTAATTATATATATATATAAATATATATATATATATAATATATATAATATATAATAGTATATATTATATATAATAATATATATATTTATATTTAATATATAATATAATATTATATATTATATATTATATATATATATATATATATATATATATATATATATATATATATATATATATATATATATATTATATATATATATATATTATATATATATCATTAAAATATGTCTTTTTGGGGTTTTTTTTTTTTCCAAAAGTTAAACAATTTTTTTTTGTATCAAGTACAAGTACTCTAGAATTGTTCAAGTAACAAGTAAAAGTACTCTAGAATTGTTCAAGTACAAGTACTTTATGAAAACGTTGCATATATATATATATATATACTATATATATATCATATATATATTATATATTATATATATAGATATATATAATATATATATAGTATATAATATATATTATATATAAATTATATATATATATATATATCATCATTTCATATCATCATCATATCATCATCATCATCATCATCATCATCATCATCATCATCTCATCATCATCTTTTTGTCTCTGCCAAACTCACATTTCTCTCCTCCAGGATTTCTTTAACTGACTCAATCCGCTTTTTCTTCTGTCTCCAAGCCAGTCGATTCCCAGCACACTCATCACTATACATCATCATCATCATCACCGACCTTCTCTCCCAAAGATTGGGGGTAAGGTGCGTAACATGCACCGGAAACAGGAAAATAGTAGAAGAATATCAAGCAAGTCGAAAAGAAAGCTCAGCCTTACCGCCCCCTTTATACCTTTTTATGAGAACTCGTCCGCAGTCAGAAAAAAAAATCCACCCTAGATGCTTTCACGGGACCGCGACGGACCCTCACTAGGTTATCTTGTTAATGTGGGGTTCATCCCTTGGCCCAGGTGGGAAACAACCATACCCCCTCATAAAACCCCGCCATTCACTCCTATTATGCACCTTTCTTCATGCCTCTGCCAACTCACATTTCTCTCCTCCAGGTATTCCTTTACTGACTCAATCAACTTTTTCTTCGGTCTCCCAGCCGATCGATTCCCACCACTCTCATCACTATACATCCGTTTAACTAAACAGACTATTCTTCCATCCTTTCCACATAAAACCAAAACCATCTCAACGTACTTTTCATTTATTTTCTCATTTACCCCTTTCTTCTTAACACCACACCACTCTCTAATAAGATGAATTCCCCATTTTATTCAATTCCTTATTTTAATCCTAACCACACCCCTAAGGATTGTCCATCTGAAAAACATTGTTACTTTAGAGTCAATACCTTTATTCTAGACGCATAGTCTCACTGCCTCATATTATTAACACAGATAACAACATACCCTCAGTAAAGACCCTAGCCGCACCAAGGAATTACTTCCCTTAGCATCCCAACCAATGTTAACATTGCACCAGCCACTTTTCCTGCCATTCACAACTTTCCTACTACACTCAGCATCGTCCATTCCTTTTTCATCCAACATTTATCTTAATATTTAAACTCAGACACTTTTTCCAAGCACTGTCACCATTCTAAGATAGATTCACACCGAGGCTTGTCCTTCACTCACAACCATGAACCTTACTCTTACCTACTTTTACTTTCAAAACCCTCCTTTTACCACACCGTACCAAATTCTCTCTACCAATCCTCCAAGCTCTTTTTAGATTTCGCCAACACAAAAGCAAATCATTCCGCATAAATAGGTAGGAACCCTCCTCTCTCTTCCATTCTCCATCATTCTAACACCATCCCTGCCACCCTCACCTCAAATTCTTTCATAACCCCATCCATATACAAATTGAATAACCAAGAAGACATAACACATCCCTGTCTCACTCTGCTGATTAATATTAAACCCAATCACTTTCGACTCATTTATTCTTACACACGCATCACTATCGTCATGCATACTTTAGATTCCATTCAGAAGCTTACCACAAACATCATATATGACTACCACCTTGACCATAGAAACTTCCCTATTAATCCTATAAAAAAAAAACTTTTTTTTAAATGCAATTTATTCTTCTCCTCCCTCTTTCCCAACCATTTGTTTCATGTATAGATTGATTCAATCCTCTGCCAATACTAACGAACCTTGTTCTTCACCAATCAGTCCTTCAGTCACTCGACGCACTTTGACTTAAATACTAGCCATATAAGCATATATCTTCCTTACAACACTCGATAAACTAATTCCCCTATAATACCTACAGTTACCTTATCCCACCTACCCTTTATATAAGAGGTACTGTTATTGCTCTCCTTCAATCCCTCGGAACTATTCCCCTCCATAAACGCTTTGTTACCACAACTTCCCAAATTCAAACAAATCACGCATCTCGACCTCAACCTTCGCCATGGTTTTCGGTATTCTTTCATTCCTTCATATTTTTTAAAATCAAACTTAATTAAACTCTTTTTGACAGGGAACAAAATTTCGTCCATTAAATTGTGTAATTTACAAATAACTGTTTTCCCGGAAAACCATTATTCTGAAGAAATGGGGTTCCCAGGAATTTATAATTGACTCAACTTTCGAAAATTACTTCAACAAAATTTAAAGACAAATCTTAGGCTAAATTAACAGCTCCTAAGGATATTTTCTATATGAGGTTGCCTTTTCTGGGTAAAATCAGGTTACCGAAATTCGATCGTAAAAATTGACGTGGTTTTTTAAAAACAAAACTTTATTACAGTTTAAATTTATATTTTAGATTTTTGAGTGAAAACAAAATTGGGAAATATTTTTTAAATTTAAACGATAAACTCCCTTTACCTATTATGCTCATCAGTAAATATATCGTTACAAAAGTGAACGGTGACTGCGGAAAAGCCACCTACATACGAAAAAACAAAACGAAGCTTTTCCATACGTATTGCTGAGCATAAATCGGTATTTCATTTAGAACTCTAGACCCATTTACTTCATCCCCCCTATTCAGCTATAAATGCTCAATTCTCTTCAGGAAGGCCACCAATTACAGGATACGGATTTTGGGAATATGTAAGCCCAAAAACTGAGGAACACGATATTTAGTGTGTTAGAATCTTATTTGTTATATTTGCAATAAAACCGACCTTTAAGGAAATAAAACTTGCAGCACTTTTTTAAACTGACTTCTGATTTTGTTTCAATCATGAACTCTTAACCACATATTATTGTAAATCATAATTCATCTTATATGGGTTATTTATTTCAACTTTATATATATTTTAGCTTTTAATTAATTTTTATATAATATTTTGTTTTAAAATTTTATCATTCATATATATTGTAAGTCATTGAAAATGGAAGAAGGATTCTTACCCGAAACTAGTTGGCTAATAAATAATTTAAATGTTCAAATTCGTGTTGGTTGATACTCGCTAGTTATATATATATTATATATATAATATATATTATACATATATATATATATATATATATATATTATATAATATATAATATAAGTATATAATAATATATTATATATATATTATATATATATATATATATATGATTATATATATATATATATATTTATGTAGTGGAGACCAAGTGACGAGGGCAATGAATAATATTTGGCTTACTTACTCCCAGCGAAGAGTGAGAAAAGAAGAAAAGAAAATTTATGAAATTAAGATTTAATAACAAGGTAAGTACCTGTTGTGTAATAATTATGAAGACACGCCACTGCGAACTGGTAAGTCGAGAAGACGTGCCTATGTCCCGTTAGGCTGAAACAATATGCCCAATGGCTGGGTCCATTTGGAGGGACCTTGGTTATGCTGGTCGCTAATAGTGGATGTGATATTAGGATGTTTAGAGTAGGTACTTTAGGACAAAGGAGAAGAAAAGAAAAGTAAAATAAATAGGTTTATTACCCAGTGAAAATGAGGACTATATTAAGTTCTATGATACAGACTAAAAAACTATATACTAAGTAAAAATACCCGAAACCATAGATATTTTATAAACTTATAACAAAAGTTGTGTGTAGGAAATACTGGAATTATCTCGGTATTTCATGAGGAGACTTTATGTAAAATCTCAGAATTTGAAAGTGTTAGAGAGAGATAGGATTTGTTATTATATTCTTAAGAGTGATTGTTATAAATAGTTAAGAAACAATCACTATTTACAATATGACATGGGAAATGGAATTCTTTATCTTTAGAATTATGATTATAATACTTATATTAATCTTATGGTAACTATTAAAATAGCTTGATTATTATGATTATAATAATAATTAGATTATAGGCACTATTAAACAATAGTTATTTTTCAAAAGGGTTAAGCTTGCTTAACTTATATTTTATTTAATTCTTCTTGAGGTGAGGTCACTTTCATAACAACAATGGGGTGATCATGCGTTGTAACGCTTAAGAGAGTTTATGAGAGTGGATGGGAACCATTAAAGCACAATGAGGGAGTTTATAAGAGTGGATGAAAACCATAAAACACAAGGGCAATTATTATTGCTTCACCATTAAGGTTGGGAAAAACAACTTGTATTTTTTTCCAAATTTAAGGTTTCTTGAGATGGCAATTTAAGCCATTTAAGATTTCTTGAGATAAATGGCAATGTATTGCATGAGACTAAAAAGTTCTTGAGATAAGGTGGATCCTAATATGTAAGAACCACAAAGGTAGAATAAGACCAAAGAATAAAATGGATCTTGTCCAAGCAATAAAATAAGACTGGAGAACAAAATGGGTGTTGGCCAATCTGGGAACTAAAATAAGATGGGTCTTGAGATGGCCTCTTGAGACAAATATGAAACCACAAAATAAAACCCTGCAAAGATTTACAGGAATTAGATTTATGACTGGGAAGTTATTATGTTATTTATTTAAATTATTTTAATAGTTTATTTTATCAAATCAAATTATCAAAGGGAATGTTTAAAAGATAGAAAGATTCTTACCCTAACATAAATATGTCAAAGAGGGGTCTTATTGGGCTGGTGAATCTCAACAGGGGAATGGTTTCCGCAAGTAGGCTGTAATTATTGTGTAAGTATTGGGATATGAATCTATATTATGTTCATTATATTCAGCTACGTAATTCAAGTTATAACTATCATAAATTTAGGAAACAGTATTCACTAACCTTCAATGATATATCCCATTATTTTTAAATATGAAATTATAATAATAATTTTATGGGTATAACTATACACCATATAGTTTATGAATATTAGTTTATAAATATAAACTGAACTGGAAAGATAGAAAGAAAGATTTAAGATCATCCATAAGTAAAAACTAAATTTGGTACACAATAGTTAGTTATATTAATAAAAGATTGGATTCACCCTCAATTTGCCAATGTACTGTTATTTATTAATAATTTTTCATTGGAAAATTTTGGGCGAACAAACACTTTGTTTAAATCTAAAGAATTAGAGACTAGTGTCAACAGTCACCCCTACATTCTCCCCCACTAAGCCTAAACCCCCACCTTTATTTTCGACGGTGATGAATATAACGGAGTTTAAACCCAGTGTTATTAGGCAGAGAAAAGGGTAGTACAGCAAAGTGTTAAGTGTATATACATCAACAAAGAAATTAGATTACTTTGCTACATTTCTATGTTATTTCTACTTTTACAATTATTTTATATTCCAAAAACTACTATGTGTTATAGTACTTAATATTCTGCCCAATAACCACTAATAAATATTAGCTGATTTTCCAAATAGGACAGGACAGGTAGTGTACAGCAGGAATATGCGAGTTTCTCTTCTGTTCTTCCGCTGAAACTCAAAAACAAAAGGATTAGAATTTTTCTTATTGTGATTTCCATCAGTACATTTCATTACAATTTTTGGCGGTGTCAAATCACAAAAATTACAATAAACTTGCATGATGAAAAGAAAAATATTAGGATTAATGAATATCAAAATTTTATTAACATAATAAATTTTATATGTCTATATTATATAGAACATATATACCATATAGTTTTAGTCAGTGGAGCATATATATACCTTTGTTTTTAGGAATACTAGTTATATAACTTTTCATTGACATGGTGTAACACCTGATTTACTTTTCATGGTGTTCAATTTTGTGCTTTAGTATAATTAGTTGTAAGAATAAGAATTTAAGGAAGACGTTTCTTTGGCTTGAGGAATGTGAGTGAACGTTTCCATGTTCATGAATGGAGAATGTGATAAGGAATCTGTGTTTTTAATTTTTTCCACAGATAGGCTTACAACAGGGGAGCTTAATGGTTTTAAAGGAAGAAAATAGGGTGTATGTAAATCAAGGTTAGGTAATTTAGGGTTAGGTACATTAGAATTAGTTAAACAAGGGTTAGGTAACTTAGGATTAGAATCTTGAGACTGACGAGGAGACAACGGACACTCGTTCCGTTGACTTGGACTTTGTTCAATTCCTGGAGGAGATTTTCTGTAACATTCAGTTTTTACTTCAGTAAAATTAATAGAAGAGTGTTCATTGGAAGAACTAAGAAGAGAATTAGAAAATCTTCGCATAGTATGATTTTTAGGGTCAGACCTTAAGTGTGGTTTAACACGTTGAGGACATTTCATCCCAGGATGGGGACCACTACAAAAAGGACAGATAGCCTTACGAACATTCGGGGGAGAAGATGTTGGAGGTAATTTATGAGATTTACGAGATCGGCACTCAGATTTTACATGACCTGGTTTTCGACAATAGCTACAAATCCCCAAATATTTGTAGCAATTGTGTATTTGGTGACCGACCTTATTACAAAATTCACACAGCAATGCTTTGCGCTCAACTGAATTTAGGTTGTGTGATCTTTTATGATTTTATGATTAAAGGTTCGTTGATTTTTAAGAGAGGAAGAATTATGAACTTGAGGCTTAGAAGGATAATAAGTCTGTGTGTGATTCATATATGAGTTTTCTTTTATGTTCTGAGTAGAAGAGTTATGTGTGGAAAGAATAGGGGAAGTAAGATATTCTGTGTGATCTGAATATAGCATGTCAGCATATCCCACTATGTCTTCCCAAGGAGTACGGAAATTATTATTCTGTTCCTTTGTGTGTATATATTCTCTGACACCTTGCTCTACAGTTAAGGGCAGATTATTCAAGAAAGCAGTGTGGAGAGATTCGTGCCCGCTCATGTCTAAGCCATGGTAAGCACGACTAGCCAAGCGTTCTAACCTGGTGGCAAACTCACGAATACTCTCATTTTTATGTCTACGGGCAGTGTTATATGTTTTTACATAGTAAGAGTTCATGTGTCTCTCCTCGTCCTCATACCATTGGATGAGAGTCTCTCGTACAGAAAAGTAATCTGTATCGTTTTTAGTGACTTGATGATAGAATAGGAGAAATTTACCCTGTAATTGACTGCCAAGACAATGTAACCATTGATGATATAAATTAGGGAATTGAAGCCGGCAGTAAGCTTCAAAATCCTCTAAATATGAAATAAAATTTTTCTTCATTCCCAACTTATATTTCCCTGGGTCAGTTACGTTAGATATCTGAGTAGATGTCTGTGATGTATTGAGTAACTGTGTCAAGTGCCCAACAGCTTTTTCTAGCATGTCAATCTTTTGTTTAATTATAGGCCCAGAGTACAAGTTTGGGGATTCAGGAGAATCATATAATGTTAATTGGGGGTTGTTTAAATATGATATGGGAGGTAAAACAGGACTAATAGGAGGTTGCTCGTCAAAATCTATGAGCAAATTGTCCAGTTTTAAAGGTGGATTCATTGGTTTATGATCCCCTTGAGAGTTAAATTGGGTAATGGGATTATCTGGTGAGATATCCATTTTTCAGTTTATAGAAGTTTATAGTTTTAATAGTTAAATAAATATATCTATAACTATTTTACTATTCTACTCTAGTAAGGACTAAACTAATAGTTTAAGAATAGTAAGATGTTTTATGATTGTATGATCCTGAATAAGGATTTGTTCTGAAATTTCTTCGGGAATATGAAACAAACTTATGAAATGTTTGAAAAAATACTTTGTTCTGTGTTGTGATGCGACGAGTGGCGAAGTGATCAATATCACAATCCAGTGGCTTAGCGAACCGACAAGAACACAAGGTCCCTGTTCGGGCGCCACTTAATTTTCTTGTATTTATGTGGTGGAGAGTAAGTAATGTGTTCAATGAATAATATGGCTTACTTACTCCCAGCGAAGAGTGAGAAAAGAAGAAAAGAAAATTTATGAAATTAAGATTTAATAACAAGGTAAGTACCTGTCAATAATTATGAAGACACACCACTGCGAACTGGTAAGTCGAGAAGACGTGCCTATGTCCCGTTAGGCTGAAACAATATGCCCAATGGCTGGGTCCATTTGGAGGGACCTTGGTTATGCTGGTCGCTAATAGTGGATGTGATATTAGGATGTTTAGAGTAGGTACTTTAGGACAAAGGAGAAGAAAAGAAAAGTAAAATAAATAGGTTTATTACCCAGTGAAAATGAGGACTATATTAAGTTCTATGATACAGACTAAAAAACTATATACTAAGTAAAAATACCCGAAACCATAGATATTTTATAAACTTATAACAAAAGTTGTGTGTAGGAAATACTGGAATTATCTCGGTATTTCATGAGGAGACTTATGTAAAATCTCAGAATTTGAAAGTGTTAGAGAGAGATAGGATTTGTTATTATATTCTTAAGAGTGATTGTTATAAATAGTTAAGAAACAATCACTATTTACAATATGACATGGGAAATGGAATTCTTTATCTTTAGAATTATGATTATAATACTTATATTAATCTTATGGTCACTATTAAAATAGCTTGATTATTATGATTATAATAATTAGATTATAGGCACTATTAAACAATAGTTATATTTCAAAAGGTTAAGCTTGCTTAACTTATATTTTATTTAATTCTTCTTGAGGTGAGGTCACTTTCATAACAACAATGGGGTGATCATGCGTTGTAACGCTTAAGAGAGTTTATGAGAGTGGATGGGAACCATTAAAGCACAATGAGGAAGTTTATAAGAGTGAATGGGAACCATTAAAGCACAATGGCAATTATTATTGCCTCACTATTAAGGTTGG
>JABUQX010080487.1:0-7500 GCA_015478945.1 Trachelipus rathkii
ATTCGCTCAAAAGTGGACCTTTTATGCAATGCCAACACAACATGGGAACACAATTGATCTGTTTCCAGATGTTTGCTTCTTCCCCATTAAAAGGGTTTACTTAAAAAGTGTTCTTAAACACCTACAAAATCCCCAGTTAATCCAAATTCTGAAAGTGAATGAGGTCAAATAACGTGTGTTTTAACAATAACATTTATGATTCCCAGAGTTGCGTTATTTCAAGAAAACAGGATGCGTTGTGAAGAGAATATTGATACTTATTTCAATTATCAAGATTATAAACGCTGAATACCGTTGGTAATGGTACTTAGATTAAGGTTGATTTTTGAAGAATTAGGAAAAATCTTCCTACATTCAGATACAACCTCTAGTAACAGAAACTGCCGTTGTTCTTCGTCTTCGTCAAACAGGAATTGAAGTCCTGGGATTAATTTTACCCCCCTTTCAGCTGTGCCATTGACAAACATAAAAATGTTTACTATTTTCTTAGCTTTTTAAGTAATGATTTTCACGCACCATACATCAAATTCTGTAGCAATTTCAAATCTCTTAAAAAATTTTAGTTAGAGAGAAATAAAAAAATTCACTTTGGCCAATAAATAATCCACTTGTTTTAGACAGAATGTCTGCTTTCATCACATCCATCCTATCATTCGATCCACAATCATCCATCATTATCATTCTTCTTCGGACGTTAATGGTTTAGAGCCATGCTTTCTTTTTTCAGAAGTAACATCCGAAAAATGAGAATGCAACTTTGCTCCGAGTTAAGATCCATAAGATTGTTTATCATTTTAAGGACAGTCGCCTTGTCTTCAAGCCTCTTTCATAACTTTTTCGCGGATGTTAGTTAACACCACTGATTTTAATATTGTAGTTCTTGGTGTGAGGGGCGGGTCAAATCGATTCTTTTGATAATAATCATTGATTATATAAAATAAGCAAATTGTCTTCAAATACTTATTTTCTAATCGTTATGAAAACTCAGATCCCGGAAAAAGATATATTTTGAAAGAATAAGTGGCCTTTGCCATCCATGTGGCGTGATGAATATCCACCAGATACTCTGAAAAAAATGGTCTTTGGAGGCAACAACATCCATTAAAATAACAAACAAAGTTGGATTAAATCTTCTTATAATTATCCATGGGCTGTGATTTTTCAATTTGTTCGATTAACAGTTTGAAATTGGTTTCCGAATGTTAATATTTATATCAATTTATTTTCATCTTCAATACTAGTTTTTGGTATCTGTCATGTCTAGCTTGTACCCCACTCAGTCGAATTTTTTAAAATATTCTGGCTGAGGGCCAGTGGTTGTGTCTATTTCACAACCAGAAACTGCTTTTAGAATAACTAAATATAGAAGATTTTTCTCTAATAATTGATGTAGCAAAACGCAGACTCCCCTGAAGCGACCAGTATTTACTGCAGTGATATCAAAACACATTGTCTTTATTTTACCAACTGCCCCCCGCTGTTCAACTGCTGAAAATATAGCTTTTGCCCGAGTTATTCCCATACTATTTTCAAGCTGAGGAACTCCTATCAAGTGTTCTTCGCCCCCACAACTAGTCAAAACCGCTACCCTCTCTACATTTTCTTCACTCAAAATATCTGGAAACAATTTCCATCCCAATGCCACAGCAGCTCCCTCTAATCGAAACTTCTTGGGTCTATTTGATAAGTCAGTCCCTTTCGTCTTTCGGAATCCCTTTCATGTGGAGTCGTTTACACTTTTCTACTTACATTAAATTCAGTGGGTCATGACTTAACGCCTCTGCAGTAACTGATATTATTCGAACTGCGTCTCTATCAGAATTACTACACCTGTCTAACAATAAAGACAATTTTTCAGTAATAATCTCTTCACTTCCTCGAGAGAACTTCCTCTTCTTTATTTCTGTACCAGCTTCTGGTCCTACCTCCTCCGTGTCTGGAAAAATTATCCTCCATTTTCATATGTTTCTGCTGACTTTCTTCTCCTGTGCTGCGTCAATAAAATTCTACGTTCTACATCTTCATCATCAAATCTTTCTAAATATAAAACGAGGGTAAAAAAATGGACCACCTTAAAGCACCTTCTAGATAATGAGCATCAGGTCAACTAATCTGAACAGAGAAAAAAAAATAAGAAATAAATAAATTGTAATAAAAAAAAGTTTTAGTTAATGACAAACTATGTATCAAAGTAGTATTAAATAACAAGAAAAAAAAAGGAAATTTGAGGGAAAATCTTAAACTCGCCTACATTTTTTTCTTGTTTTTGCCAATTCTTGCCATCCTCAGCTGCTCGTCTCTTTTGACTCTTCTTTTGTTCTGCTTTACGAATTTCATGTCAACGCCTTTCAATCAGCCAGTACGTCCTTTTTCTCTCTGGAGTAACAAAATCTGCCTTGTCTTCTTCAGTAGTTCTTTTTTCGGTTAATGAAGACATGAGAAGTCTCAAGAGTTAACTTCAAAGCTTCTACTTCTGGATTTTGAGCTGTGCTTGCAGATCTGGTGGCAATTTTTTTTTTCTTTTTTTTTCTTTTCTTTTTTTTTTTTGCTGTTTTCTCCATTTTCCATAAAGTTATTTAAGGTTTGCAGCACATTCTTTGAAGTGGCTGATTGATATCTTAGCTCTCTTCCAAAAAGTTAGAACTTCCGTGTACTTGTAAGTCTTTGCAGCTTGTCCCTCGTATGTAATTTTCACTGGCGCCACTATTCGTTATATAAACTGTGTAAAACTTGACAATTAGATGGCAACTTACTGACAGTGATGTTTGATGAGACATGTGCAATTAAAAAAATTGTCTTTCTTCGATGTGAACTCATGCTGCCTCACTGATGGCTGTAGAACGAACAAAGAAGGTGGAGAATGAAACCTTCAAGCAACAATATTTCCTATAAAATAAGACAGGAATTAGGTTTCTAGGACAAATAATTTTCATTTTATATAGAAAAAACTACGATTCCCCCCCCCAAAAAAAAAAATCGCAGTTTCTCCTTCATAAAATGAAAAAAATTTTGTCCTAGAAACCTGATTCTTGTCTTATTTTATAGAAATGTTATTACCTTGAAGTTTCACTCTCACCTTCGTCTTTTACATTCTACAGCATCAACGAGCACGAGTTCAAGGCAGAAAGACTAAGTTTTTTTTTAATTGGCCACATTAAAATAATCTTGTCTTTCTACCTTCAACTCTTGCTCTTTGATGCTGTAGAAGACGAAGGTGAGAGTGAAACTTCAAGACAACAACATTTCCTATGACATAAAACAAGAATTAGGGTTCTAGGACGAATGGCTTTCTTTTTATGAAGGAAAAACCGTTTTTTTTTTTGTTTTTGTACAAAAACTCGCAGTTTTTCAAAACTTTGACCTCAACCTCAAGGAGCCACAGGTTAACGTTATTCAATTGAGCTGAAACTTTGCCAATCACATTTTGGATCATGTCTGTTATCTTCCTCCCATCTCCATATACATATCGATTGCATGGAACTGCAAGAAAATAAAAGTAAAATAAAACTAATTAAAATTTAAAAGAAATTTAATAAAAAAAGTAAAAAGAGAAATTGATATTTTTTTTTTGGCCCTTCACCCCTAAGCTAACAAAATTACGACAATTCATTTCAGTTTAAATTGATTTATGTACCTAACGATGCAATTATGAATGTAGACGCATGATACTTTTTTTTTAATCATAAAACAACAGAAATGTACAGTATCTGTTCTAAATTAATATAATTCTTTTTTTTTCTGTTTTATTTTACAAAAAAAAAGGGTAATTTATTAAATCAGGGGGCAATAAAATATTTAAGCTTTGTAAGGTTGGTAAAACTGGGAAATGCATTTTATGATCCTAAATTTATGAAACAGAAAAAGATACAAACTTTCTTTGTAATGGTGAATTTTCAAAAAAAATTTATTAATAAATAAAAAGGAAAGAAAAAAGATTTTGATATATTTTTTCTGGGCTTCAACCTAAGCTTATAAAATGAAAGCTTGGGAGCAAATTATTTCAGTTTAAATTTGATGTATCTGAGGAAAGTTTGTAGAGCAAAATGTAGACGCTCATGAACCACGTGGTTTTTTTTTTTTTTTTTAATATTAAGCGTAAAATATTACTCAGTAAAGTAGTATAGGTGAGTCAGAGACACATTTCACCTGCAAGTATGGCAACGGGCAGTACCTGACGCCGCGGGCTTTGTGCTCGCAACTACTGTGGGTAGGCCTTAAATTATATTAATATTAATACTTTATTCAGTATATCTATAATTTTACAGAACTCTAATAGTTAACTAGTATCGATAGTTAGTATTAATAAAATTTATATTTCTAGTCATAAAAAAATAGATAGATATTATATATTGATTGAATTACATAACTCATATCCAGTATTGATTACTAATTTTATATATTGGATATACTTAGCCCCTTAGCGTTTTTAATAATTAATATAAGAGAGACAGAAATAAAAATTAAAAAAAGTAAAAATTCTAATTAGAGTTAAATTGGAAGTTTCATTATATTTTATATTAAATCTTCTGTTGTATGTGTGATTATATTTATACAAAATGAAAAAATTCTTTACGAATTAATAGTTATATTATTATACTTATCTCATGTTTAGTTTCAATGTAACTTAACGAGGTGAGAAAACGAGTAAGCCCCCATCGGGGCTGAATCATAAACTTAAGATTTAAGAGAGAAAAAAGGTGCAAAGTTGCCTATATACACAACTTGTCATGATTCAGTTGGAGCAATGTCATATTGATTGTGTTATACGTTTTAGTAAAGAGTTTTAAGGAAAGTGAATGAATGTATATGCTGGTGCCCAAGGCTGTAGAAGACCCAAAAAAAAACATTAAGAAAAATAGGAAGCTGAGAAAGAAAGATTGTAAAAGCAACTCAGTGAGACCCAACTAATAATATATTGTGATAAAAATTGTTGTAATGCGAATGGCGGTTATGGGTGGAGGGAGAAGTCCGAAGAATGACTTATGCAACTGAGAATATACATAGTACTCATTCTCAGCTTCCGGTTTTCCTTTATAGCTATGTTGCGCAATCTACACTTTTATATATGACTGTATAAATATATAATATGATATTAGGACATGAATAGATATAATTATATTAATTTATATGTAATAGATATAGTATATCTAATTAATTGATAGGTTAGGTATATATTGTAGTAGTATACATATGTATGGTATGAGTAGTAGGTCATACTATATGATATATTAGTAGTAGTATTGAAAGTGTATTAATTATTATAGTAGTTATATAATATATTATCTTACTCTTATTAAAGTAGATAGAGCTGATAAATATATATATTTATATTTACCTCCAAACTTATAAAGTTAAAAAAGAATAAAAATATGAAATATTATAAAATATTGAATGATACCAATTAAAAAATTTTCATTAGTAAAAATAATATTTTACCAATAAAGAATAAGAAAATATCAATTAAACAATAAAATAAAAAACTATAATACTCAAAATATTGTAAAATATAAAATAATAAAATTAAATACGTGCCTATTTGTGCGACCGTAGCCCCCATAATATATAATGAGTGTTTTTAAGACCTGCCCTGAACAGTGACGGTCTGTTTTGCCTGCTGAAGATGACCGATACTAATAATGAATCGTATTGTGAATGATGAAGAAGAGAGAATTGAAATGGTCTTACGTTACGGAAGAGAACATAAAAAATCACTCTTAGGTAATGTAGGATAGAGATGCTCGTAGAAGATGTCAATACTCTTTCATGTATTACTTTTTACGACCGTAATAATTACTAAGAGTAGAGTCTGTTTTTTTTCTTAACATCTTTTCTCTATCAAAATTTTTAGTAATCATGTTTTTTGCACTATGCATATAAAATGGTTTAATGAATGTGTAACGTAAGTGTATCAATGTTGAAGTTATGTTTATTAAAAAGACGTCGCTAATTGGGGTAGGAAGAGGTAGACTTGCGGTGATCTAGTGAGTGGAGAATCTCGCATCCTAATCCGCGGAAAGCATCCGTGCGAGCCTTTATTAAAGATCGCGCATTCGCGCGATAGCGCTGCTTAGTGCGATAGAAATTTAATATGATAGTTTAATGTATTTGTTGTTCTTATATATTTTCTGGTTGTATTATTTATATTAGAGGCAGTTAGGGTAAATTGCGGATGTTGTGCGGATGTGTATTGTCAAGATTTGATAAAGAGGATGTGTGTGAGTAGGAAATAAAATTTAAAATGAACGAAAAAGGTAAAATAAAAGAATGTTAAATGGAGTGAAGCAATTTCAAAAATGTCGGCATTCTTAATGTATATCATATAGACAACGACGTAAGGAAGGCATTTTGAATCTCTATTCTTGCAGATGAGAAATGTTGTTAGAGCGTGATTTAAAAAAGAAATGGAAAGAAGATATATGTAAGTAGTAAATAGGGGCTATTACGGGAGCGCATGTTGGGTTCTGGTGGGGAAAGTTATGACCGTTGCGAGTTACTATTGCAACTTACTTAGCATTCCGTTATAAAGCAAGTTTTTTTTTTGTGCAATTCTAGAACAAGTTAAATCGTCCTTTGTTTGCAGTTGAAAAACTTCAGATCCGACAGTCTATTAATTCGCCAATTATTCAAAAGGAAAAAAACAAAATCTGACAGAAACAACAGCCTGTCTACGAAGTAAAACTCTATTTTATAACATGCATTCACTAAGGAAGAATTGTCTACAGGTCAGTAGTATCGAAGGAAAACACACGCATTACCAAAAGATGTAGTGCAATGATTGAAAACTATCACCAAGAGAAAACGATTAGATCAAATGATGATCAATCAGTTGGTGCGAAAGGTTGAATGAGAGTTGGATCCAGCGCTTGAGTAACTTGCAAGAGAAACGTTCAATCCGAACAGTCATAATTGGCATCCATTAAAAGGAAAAGATAACAAAATCTACAGAACCAAGACATCTTCTACAAGCAGAGGATCAATAAGCAAATACAACATGGACGAATTTATAAACTAGTATCGCATAGTGATGAAAGAACACACGCATTATCAAAAAGATTGCAGTGCGAACATGATTTGAAAAATATGCCACTCAAGAGATTATTACTGACTCATAGAACGAGATTCAAATGGTACGAGATCCTATCAATGGTAGGTATGTATATATTAAGCAAAAATAGACAACAATTCTGAATTAGCCGCACGATTAAGGGTAAAAATAGCAAGCGAAATTACCTGGCCTTGTCCTCCAACTAGTGTGTTCTCAAGTTAAGAGTAAGTATATTTGACTCTCTCATATAATGGCTGGTATAGACTAAGATGTAATATGATGAAGAAGGACGTAGAGCAGGACTCTCAGCAGAAGTTAAGGTACGAGAATAAAATGTCAGTGTCGTACAAAGCACTAATCTGCCTGGATTATTTTTGAATTCAAATACTAGAGGTACTATTAAAAGTATTATAATTTGCACATTGTTAAAAACTCTTATGTGGGGATGTTATGGA
>JABUQX010080487.1:12500-15920 GCA_015478945.1 Trachelipus rathkii
ATCCGTGCGAGTGATGGCAAACTTCGCCAACCGACTTGATAGTGCGGAAAATGGTGGTCGTCATTTATGTGATGTTATATTTGTTCATAATGGTAATCGTTAACTTTGTTTTGAATGTCTTGTAAACTTCCGCTTTTCCTTTTGTGAAATCATATATTGAAAAATGTATATCATCAAATTTATATGCTTTACCCCATTTTAAAAATCAGTCAGTATTGAATGCCGGACATATAATATATAATATATATATATATATATATAATATATTAATTATATTATATATATATATAATATATATATTATATATATAATAATATATATATATATAATTAATAATATAATATATTATTATATATATAAATATTATATAATATATATATATATATATATATATATATATATATAATATATATAAAGAATAATTATATAAAAATATATTATATATATTATATATAATATATATAATATTATTATATAATAATATATATTATATAATAATATATATATATATAATATATATTATAATATATATATATATATAATATTAATAATATATATATATATACTATAATAAAGATAACGTACATTATAAAAGTGAGAACATCTTTTCATTTCAAATTAATAGTTTCAAATTCTAGTTTCTCTTTCGTTATAACACACAATAATAAGTACGTGCATGTATGTTGATTGCCACTCTCTGATGAGGCGGCATATAAATGCAATTTCAAGTGCACATTTCCCCCTCTTTTCCCCTCCCCAACAACCCAAGAGTGATAAAGATAGATTGATATACAGACGTTTATCTTGTTCACTAAAAGGCATTACAACACGAAATAAACCACAGCAGAGAAGCTCACTAAATTCACATTAATAGATCTTGTATCTTCGGAAACGTTATTAATATTTTTTTTTTGTTTGTGAAAAGGATAATTTTTAATTAATATATATATATATATATATATATATAATATATATATATATATAATTATAGTATATATATATAAGAGTAAAATAACTCCTTGAAAGTGAATCTCACTTACGCAGGATTAGATCGGTCCTCACGAATGGTATCGCCGAGCGGTTAGCCATCAACCCACGACAAGCAAAAAGATACGTGACTTAAACCTATGAAAGAGGGCTCTATTCAATAGGAGTAAGGACCGCCTATGTCAGGAACAGATACCTCAGCCACGCATCTCCGCTTGCACTCGGGTCAAAGGTAACACAGGACCAATGTAATGAGACCACTCTAGATCGGAGTAAAATTTGTATAGATGTAAATACTACAATTAAACCGCAGTCAAGTGGTAACACGCTCGGCATACCATTCGTGAGGACCCGGGATCTAATCCGGTAAGTAAAGATTCACTCAAGGAGTTATTTTTTCTATACACAAATTGAGCTGCGGTTTAATTGCAGTAATTAACACAATCTACTATATATATATAATATATATAATATATATATATATATATATATATATATATAGTATATATATATATATATATATATATATCTATATATGTATATATATATATATATAATATATATATATATATCATATATATATATATATATATATAATAATATCTATAATATATATATATAAATATATATATATATATATAATATATATATATATATATTTTAAGACCGATGATATATATTATATTTACATTTTTTTTTTTATTACATTTGAATTATTATTGTATGGTGATTTGCAATTGATTGGTTATTGATTTTTAATTTTGACTTCGCTATCTTTCACGTCTCATAGCACGTCAAGTGTAATTGATACGTATGTAATATATAAAATAAATTAATATATTATATATTAATAATATAAGTATATAAATATAATATATTAATATAATATATATATATATATATAATATATATAATAAATATATGCGTGGTGTGTTAATGTATGTACGATAATAGTTGGTTAAAGGGTAGCGATATCTATGAAATGCTTTCGTACAGTTTTTATAAAATTCAATTCGTTAGTAAATAAGTTTTTTATTGATACCATCAATTGGACCTTGCATTTTAGTGTTAGTATTCATTAGTAGCTTTATTCTTGCGATAAACTAAATATCTTTATGTTGACAATTTCGGTAATTTTAGAATACTTCCTAATTTTTTTTTTTTTTGTTAAATCATAAATTAATATTAACGATCCTTTTTCTTAAAATATTTAATTAACTTGAAATATGATACTGCATTATCAGCTGATATTTGATTCTTGCTTCTTGATAGTTTTTCCCTTTTCTAAAGTCTTTTACCTTTGTTTTACTTACAAAATTTATGTCGACATATTATTATATATATATTAGTATATATTATATATATATATATATATATATATATATATATATTATATATATAATATATATATATATATATAGTATATATAATATATATAATATATATCATATATATCGGACTAATTATTTTTTTAAAGACATATATTATATATACAATATATATAATATATATATAATATATATTTATATATATATATATAATAATATAATTTATATATATATATAATATATATAGGGTATATATATATATATATATAATATATATATATATATATATAATATATAGTATATATATACATACATTATATATAATATATATATATATATATTATATATATATATATATATTATATATATATATATATATATATATATATATATATATATATATATATATATATATATATATATATGTGAAGGCAGAATTTCTCTTGCCCTCACAATAATTATGTACACCTCTCATAGTTGCTCTGTATATCAAATTCTACTATTAATTTTATTATATATGGAAAATATTTAACAACCTTTTGTATGGCACTATTTTTGTGAGAGTGAGTCGCTGCAATGCTGCCCGCGAAATGTCTGGCATTTCGAGGGAAGGAAGGCAGTCTGAGCTTCAAGATACAAGAAGAGAAGTCGCATTGTGTGCGGCTTGTTAAAGGCCGGAAATTGTGTTTGAATAATAAAAATTATGATATTAACTCTCACCAATTTATAATAACTGTGGAACTGACACCATTGGTGTTACTGTAATATTGATTCACATTATTACCACCTGATTTTAATTAGTCTTAAAAATAAAAATAAAAAGGTAAATTAACCCTTTCATTATAACTAGTATTAAACTCATCAAAGGGTTATTATCAAAGAAATGGTGACCCAAGATTGAAGCTCCCATCTACCTAACTGATTGTGAAGAAGTAATCAAACAAGTGAATTAAATCAAACAGTGCCTAATTAAGACAGTGAAGAAAAAAAAGTGCCGATATCAAAACACAACACACACAAAACGTACAAAAAAAAAAAAAAAAAAAAAAAAAAACAGTCCAAATTCCCCGAAAAGGAGTGGTGAAATAAGAAACCCTATCACAAT
>JABUQX010080488.1:7500-12500 GCA_015478945.1 Trachelipus rathkii
AATTTGCAAGTTTTCTTCATTTCTAACTCTATCTTCTTTTGTCAGATATTTCCTCCTCATTTTACATATCTTTATATATGTTTCTCATTTCCATATTTTTTCCTATTTAATAATTTTCCAATTTCCCCATTTTGTCAATCAGATTATTTATTCAACTCCATATTTACCATCTTTCTCCATTTTGCCCCATTTTTCTCCTTTTTTTTTTTTTTACTTGTCTTCAACAATTTTTTCCCCACAATGTCTTCCATTTTTCCCCCAATTTTTATCCTGATTTTTCTATATTTTCCTATTTTATTTTGGTTCGACAGTTTGTTTACAGAAGATGTTTAATTTTTGTTTACAATTTCCCCCATTTTTGTTTGCCAATATCTTCTGCTTAAGACTGGCAGCCATTATTGAAAGGCTTTTCAATCAATTCTTTCAGAGGGTATTATCATTTCCTTTATCTACTTTTATCTTTATCTCCTTTCTCTGTCTTCATCTCTATCTATTTTTTTTCCTTTGTCCTCTTCTCTTCTTCCCTTTCTGTTTTCTTGAAATCCATTTCAACCATTCAGTGAGAGGATATCATTGCTTTCTTTATCTTCTTTCACTATCATCTCTCTTTCTGTTTTAGGTTTTTCTTTATCTACTCTTCTATTTATCTATTTTTTCCTCTATATTCCTTATTTCTTTGTATTTTATCGAAACCCTTTAAAAATATTCATTGAAGGGATATTATTTTTCCTCTATCTATTCACATTCTTTATTCACATTATTTCTTTATCTATCTTGTCTTTTTCTATGCTGAACGTTGTTTATCTTCTCATTCAATTTTTCCTGTCGTCTGTCTATTTATATACCTAATACCTTGCTCTATACAAGAAATGATTTATATCATTATCTTTATCTCTTCTCCTTATCTTTTTGCTTCTTTTTCTATTTCCTTCCTCTCTGTCTGTATACAAATCTAATGTTCTACACTGTCTAAGAGATAACATTATCTTTATATATTATTTTTAATGCTCTACAGTACACTCTATCTAAGAGAAGGCATTTTTCTTTATCTATTATTTTCTGTGCAATGTTTTGCAATTATTTTTTTTGCTAATCTATCTAAATATTTTCTGCAACTCTATCTAAATATTTTCTGCTACTCTATCTAAATATTTTCTGCTACTCTATCTAAATATTTTCTGCTACTCTATCTAAATATTTTCTGCCACTCTAAATATTTTCTGCTACTCTATCTAAATATTTTCTGCTACTCTATCTAAATATTTTCTGCTACTCTATCTAAATATTTTCTGCTACTCTATCTAAATATTTTCTGCTACTCTATCTAAATATTTTCTGCTGCTCTATCTAAATATTTTCTGTTAATTTATCTAAATATTTTCTGCCACTAAATATTTTCTGCTACTCTAAATATTTTCTGCTACTTTATCTAAAAAATTTCTGCTAATCTATCTAAATATTTTCTGTTACTCTGTCTAAATATTTTCTGTTACTTTATCTAAATATTTTCTACTGTTCTAAATATTTCCTGCTATTCTATCTGAATATTTTCTGCTACTTTATCTAAATATTTTCTGCTACTTTTCTCCTTTTTTCATTGTCTACATTGGGGTAACTAAAGAATATTTTTGGCTTGGGGGAAGAAACTCGGGAAAGGGCCATGGTTCCCCATCCATCTGAAAACGGCGATAAATCTTTTATGAGGTCTTTTTATTACCTATATTACATATATATATATATATATATATATATATATATATATATATATATATATAATATTATATATATATATATATATATATATTATATATATAATATATAGTATGTATATATATTATATATTTTTTTTTTTTTACAGTTAACACCCCCACTCACGGGCAGAGAAGAGCCCTAATCTAGGAGGGGTGTGCTCAATTTTTGTCTGAGCAAGAACGGAGCCAAGAAGAGAGTAACACACACTCAGGACGTCCGACAGTGAACGAACCTGGGTCTTTCGCTTAGTTGGGCGAGTGCTCTAACAGCTGAGCTATCACCCGACGCCATTTTGGTGCTTGATCCATTTCTTCTCTTGACTTATACGAGCCGACTCCGCCGAATGTCCACTTCTTCCTAAAATCTTTCTTATAATAAACAACTAAATCCAAAATGATGTTGGTCCATTTATTACTTTAACTAACTTTTTGTAATATCAAAAGAACCAAGATTAAACTCTTTGGTGCTCCTCCGATTATATTAAATAGATTTTATTTTGTTTTAAATTTTATAAAATTTGTTTTGTAATTCCTTTTTCTAAATGTTTCAATCACAGTCTAAAATGTTCTTCTCAAGGAGAGCCATCTCCTTCTCACAGCACTCAAACCTTCTAATCCCTTCTCGTTGCAGCTTTGTTTAACTTGGTTTCTTCTTTTCTAATTTCCTTTCTTCTGAATCTTCCTCTTTCTTTTTTCCACTCTCTTTTCAATGCGTCCATTCTCCACCGCAGTTAGTATATAAATTTGCTATATCATATAATTATATATATATTATATATAATATTATATATTATATAATAATATATATATATATATATATATATATATATATATTATATATATATATTATGATTGATCATAGAGTGGGAGAGGGGTTTTGGTGTATGACCCCCTGAAAAAGTTTCAGGAATTTTTTATATTTACTTAGGAAATTTTAAGTTTTCTAGGGTCAATGTAATTAAACAATTATGAAAAATGTCCCCCATCCCCCCGAAATTTTTCCAAACTAACACGTATTATATATATATATATATTATATAATATATATATATATATATATATATAATATAATATATATATATATATATAGTATATATATATATATATATATATAATTTATATATATATATATATAAATATATATATATATATATATATATATATATATATATATTAGTATCAAACATTTATTCGTAAATTTAATAAAATACATCCTACTTCTTACGTCTGGCAGATGACAATCCAATTTACTAATAATAATAATGAAAGACTTTCTCAAAGTTTTATCGTACTACGTGAGTGCGACCTTCGTCAATTTTCTTTTCATATTAAAGCGATAATCAGTGCTGCGAATTTAATGCCTTTCTTGTCAATCCAGTGCCAAAAATATGCAAAAATCGCGCCATTTTATTATTTACGTTACATATTAGCGATTTTAGTGTTTGTTTGCATCAAATTTTCAAAATTTTGAGTTGACATTAATGAGGTCGTTGCACATATGTGATATTCGGTAAATGCTGAAAGGAATGTGTGGACGGAGACTCCATATATTAAATTTCGAATGCTTTTGCGCTTTGATGTGTCGCAATTTACAGACAAGAGATGAAAAACCATTTCTTGTGTAACAAACCAAGCTCAAATGACGAGCATTCGCCAAAAATGACCCTTACAGTATACACACAAGTGGTGTTTGACTATTCGTCTTAAAATGTTCGGAGAATGACGAATGTCTGTAGACAACCTCCTTATTGAAAAAATAAATGTAAAAGTTTTCAATAAAACAATCAATACCCTTAGGGCAGCGGTTCCCAACCTTTTTGAGGCTATTCCCATAAAGCGGATTAGATATTAGCAAATACCCACAGAAAGTTTTATATAATATATATAATATATATAATATATATATATATTATATATATTATATATAATTATATATATATATATAATATATATATTATATATATATATATTATATATATATAATATATAATTATATATTATATATATTAGAACTTTTCGCTTTAAAAAGGATGTTAAACCGATTATATATCCGAACGAGCGATGTAATCGATTTTTTTTCTATTATTTCAAGGCAATAGAACGAAAAGGTTGCCAATAAGTTTTTTCTTTTTTTAAAACTAAAGAATACCCAAGGATTTAAATCGCCAAGATGTCAAAGAGTCAGGGGTCTCTCGGCCTCAGCGGGGACGACGGGGGGGACTTCGTCCCCTCTGCGTCCCACCGTCGGCTCGAGCCCCTTAATAAAATAAATAAAAAAAAATTAAAACAAAATAACATATAAAAATTAACATGATATAAAAAGCAACATGTGGCAACTTTTTTCTTTTTCTATTGGACTTCAAGTTAACAGGGGCGTCACAGTGCATGGGTATGATTAGTGTTGAGCGATTTTCGATATTGTTTTTTTATGTACATCCTTTAAAGGGGAAAGTGCCTATAATATATATATATATATATATATAATATATATATATATATATATTATATTATTATATATATACTAATATAAATAATATATATTATATATATATATATATATATATATATAATTATATATATATATAATATAACTGTTAATATTGAAAAAGTATTCACAAGAATGAGAGATTCAAGTACTTTGTAACACAATTCGAGATTTGCCAGACGCAAGATTGAATTTGAAAATTTTAAGTAAATTATTGGTTTATCTATTTATTTTTTTATTTATTTTTTTTTTCAAAAATCATTTTCATTAATAGTGTAGCTATCGTAGATTTCTTTGAACTATGTGCGTCCCTTAATCTGGAGGCTGGCCGTAAAACAAAAAGCGTGAGATTTAAAAAAAAAAAAAAAAAAATGCGCATAAAAAACCGAAAAAGTGTGGGACTTTTGACAAATATTTTAGACTCGTAAAGTGTGGGAACTACGTCCGATTTTTATCGTATCCTATCATGCGCATAACAAACAAGCACATAGTTACTTATTTAAGAAAAATGAAGTGAAATCCCAAGCTTAGATTTCTTTCGCTACAAACGGCCTGAGAGAGTGCGAGTACTTTGAAAGCGATATTAAAAGGCATAAAATTATTTCACTCACCTGCTTTTGCTACTCGTCCAAACAAACCAAAATATGTCCAGAAGTTAGCGAAACCGGCGAGATCAACCACACATTCACGAATTGGTCAGTGGGCGGTGGGAGAACGACTGCTTGTGCTTGACTCAAACGAACAACGATCGACAATAGAGCCGA
>JABUQX010080488.1:17500-19596 GCA_015478945.1 Trachelipus rathkii
CACATAAGATGGATCATAGTTAATATCCCTAAGCATTCTTGTCCTCATATTTTTTCATTATGTCATCAATATGAATAAATATTTGCTTCTTAACAAAAATATATGTTATAATTGCATGATTATAATAAATGTATTAAATTATATTATTATTTAATATATATTTAAATATATTATATACATTTATATTATATAATATATATATATAAATTATATATATATATTATATATATATAATTATATTATTAATATATTAATATATATTAATATTATTATTTTATATATATATATAATATATTATATTAATATATATATTAATATATATATATTAATAATATTAATTATATATAATATTAAATATAAAATATTATTATATTAAATATATATATTAACCCTTATCAACTACTTATAATACACGGAGGTAGATGATGTTAATCCAGATCCACGCGATAGGTGAAAAATCCGCGAAGTAGCGGAGAAGAATTAAATAAATTAATTATATATTATTCTTAGTTGAGTTAATTTTTATAACATTTTATTAAAAGTCTTTTTAATGACAAATAGTATTCTCTGTAATAAACATTCTTATGGTCTATTCACATAATTACTATCATATATATATGTATATATATATATATATATATATATATAGTATATATATATATATAATTGATATTATAATATTTAAATATTATTTGGGTAAATATTATATATTTGAAGAGCCATATTTATGTGATGGCATCTTTGTTTATTACGTATCTTATTACTTATCGGAGTAGTCAAACTTCATAAAAGCTCATATTCTGTGATAGTCCCTAATATGTTTATCTATCATTATGTTTCGATCGCGGTATAGCGGTTATTTACTATAATGAGTAAGATAGTAAAAAGAAGAGTAAGAATTCAAACACATTATCGTATAAGAAATTATTACATGTATATATTCATATTAGTATTAATCAATATATATGTTAATATGATACTTTAGTATTAGTATTAGAATACATTGTATGTTATATACGTGTATATTTTAAGCTTTTATGACTGTAAAAACTTCCTATGGTATTAAATACATATATACATATATTATAGAATTATAATATATATACAGAAGAGAAAATATTTTTTGGAATTCGTATAGATACTGTATTAAGGAAAAATCGCGATACACTGAAGCCGCGAGAAGTGAACCGCGATATAGCGAGAGGTTAATCTGTATAATATATATATATATATATTATATATATATTATATATATATATATATATATAATTACTATATATATAATATATTATATATAATATTATATATATATATATATATATATATATATATATATATTTTTATATATCTATATATTATATATATTATATATATATAATATATATTATAATATATGATATTTATTATATATACTATATATATAATTTAATAGATATTTAAATAATTTAATATATAAGGAAATAATGTGTTTTCTATATTTTAAATAGATTATAAACAAGATAATATATTATATATAATAATTATTAATATTTATATATTACTATTTATCATATTATCAACTATACTCATATCGTGGCGCCTACCTTCGGTATTGGAGTGTATTAATGTATCCTTTTTTCACTTTCGGCAACTTTGGGTCTGAAAAAAATAATAATTGGTAATTTTTATATAAGTTGTTATCGCGGGAGTGGTGGCTGGATGGGTGTGTTGTGTAGTGCTGACGGCGTGGGATAAAAAGGGAGATAATAATGAATATATAGCCGCTAATAATAACGTATACATATCATAAAATGATCACGTGCAGAATTGCGGTATCAATTGTGATAATGATGAAATAAGATAACATAGTTATAATGGTGTTTAAATTTACGTATAAATTATATAAATATATTTATAAAATTTTAACCAAAAGGAACTAAAAAATATTATAAATACTAATTGTTTTCCCAATATTACTTCGAAAATACTTATTAGTTATAAATTAGAAACAACTAGAACTGGTTTATAAAAATATTTATAAATAGGCAACTCAAATATATACTTATAAAATAATATATATATGTATTTATATATAATTAATATGATAATGATTCTAT
>JABUQX010080489.1:0-12500 GCA_015478945.1 Trachelipus rathkii
TATTATATATTATATATATAATATTATATATTATATCTACCTTTTTATATATATCTTTATTGTTTGCTTTACCCTTCACTACTATACTCTTCATCCTTTAGTTATTATTAGCCTAGCTTTTTACATAAGTATTACATTTACTATTATTTTATATCACGCTATTATACCTCCTATTTATACTTTGTTACTATAGTACCTTTAATACTTCTCTTATATTTTCATAATAGCGTACATACGTCCCTATATATACGTCATTATTAATTTATCTTTAGCCTTTATTCGCTTAGTACTTTACCTATACATTACTTCATATCTTTCTCTGTACTTCATTTTCTTATTGAGTGTGAACGGCCTCTATTGTTTAATAGTCTACTTATATACTAGCACTTTTTTAATTATTTACTACTCGACCGTACCTTTCTTATTATCTTACGTCTTTATGTGACTGCTATATTTATACTATTATTCTTTCCGCACGTTAGTTCTCTCTTCACTGTATTAACGTTTAACTACCTCACGTCTTACTCTCACATATACTAGTCAGTACTTATATATATATCCATATTAATCTTCTCGTACGTATGCTATTCACATATAGGTTTTATATTAATAACGAGTCATATACTTATAGCTCGCCTACGCCTTGTTCTCTCTAACTAGAGTTCTCGACATCAGGCCATCATATTTCTCTTTGATATATATATATTACTAATATATATATAATATTTTATATATATATTATTATACTACTATTATCTATACTACTCTCATATTATCTCATCATTATATATTCATATTATTATATTATATATATTAATCATATATATATATATATATTATATTATATATACTTAATTTATATATATATATAAATAACTATATAATATATTTATATATTACTTATAATATATTGATATATATATATACTTAATTATATATATATACCTTATGACTCTCTTTTACCGTTATGCTTATTGATTATCCTACTAGCTGTTTCTCGTCCTTATACATAGTTAATATATATATATAGAGTATTCCTTCCTGCTATATATAATTTTTTTGTATACTACTTTAAGTTTACTCTATTTTATAGAGTATTATACTATATCACATTACTAGTCGGTTTGACTAAGTAACCAGTTACTCTTATGCATTTCATTGTATATTTATCGGTCTACCCTTATTTTACTCATCTCACCTCTTTCTACATCTAATACTGTATCTATTCATTTCTGCTGAATAGATCACGGTACGACTGACACTCGTTATTATGTTATTTTATAGGTCGCTAGATAGCTCCTATTTTCGCTTATGTACTCCTATTTTGCTTGGCTATATATTACCTTTATACTCTCTCACGTAGCTTCTTCATCATACTTGCCGAGTGGCTTTAGCTAGCGTGATCATATTTCTTATATTCTATTATTACAAGTATAGTCTATAGACTCCTCTCAAGGTACTCAGCGGTACTTTTCTTTCTTTCCCTCCAGTGTCCTCCGATTTTTATACGTTTCTTTATATTAACTTTGATTATTATAGTTCCATACCTCTTTATAATACTATATATATACTCAAAATAGTGTGGTGTTTATTCACTACGTTTTTTATTATCTCTTATTATAGTTTGTTTTTGGACGTGTCCGTGTTGTGCATGCGTCATACTTACAGCACGTTTTCTTGTACGATATAATCGGTCGCTTTGTTTGTGTCTTTACATCGCTTTTGTGTCGCTAAGTGCATGTTGTGTGAGACATGCTTGCTAGTCGTCGGCTATGGTGTTGGCTCTTGTATTTGCTGTGACTAAGTTTTATTCGACTTTCTTGTTCTTCACATGCCTTCACAACATTCAAGTTTTATAGCACTTAGTGTGACTAATGTTCTCCACGTTGACTCACACGCACGGGAATATAGCTATGTGAGTATATTGTTGTTTGTATCTTCTCTATCTCACCTTAGTGTCTTGTCTTTAGTCTTATTTCTTATTTTACTGTGTTATTTTTAAATTTCAGAGTAGCTAATTATGTTCTCCACTCAGATATAAGGAGCAATAGAGAGGCTTTTACGATGACTCTCTTTGTGTGGAATTCTATACGTTTTGGCAGCATGATTATAGGCTTTTCAATACAAGATGACTAAATTGATACTTCTGGAGTTCATAATTCTATCAGTTAATGTTCCTCTTCTGCATTATTTATTATTACTACTATAGTTTATTACCTACTTTATATCCTTTTTGGCTCTATTTTCTTCTTTATCTTTTGCATCTCATCTTATTCACTATTGAAGTACGATGCCTTAAAATTTCCAAAATGGGTATATTTCTTCTTGGTAGCTCACTTATGTGAACTCATATAACTCTAGTTTTCTTTATTTCACTCTTTTTTTCTTTTTATAATCTATATTATTATAATAGTATTAATATTTTATACTACCCTAGTATTATCCGTCTCATTATATTTATCTACTCGATTATCTTTCCTAGTTTTTCTCACTCACTACTACCTCACTATATTATATATATATTATATACCTTCTCTATATATATATTCAGTTTTTGTGATCTCACTTTTTTGCTACCTGCCATTCCCTGCCGGTTTAATATATATAATATATATGATACTTATAGATTAACTCTCCCTCACTCTACCTCATTATATATATATATATATATATATTCTATATATACGCTATACTATTTATCGTTCTATTATATTAACTTCCTGACCTTAGCATATGTCTAGGCTAATTTACTTTCTTACTCCCTTTAAATAACCAGTGAGTCTTATTGGCTATAGCATTTCTTGCATTTAAATTAGTTTATAATTTTATTATATTACTGCTTATTGCCGCATAACATCTCTAGTTAATTATATGCCTTCTTTATATATATTTATAATAATATATATCTCTATATAATATATACTACTATTGTTTATATCTCTTACTCTATTATTATCTCTCTTCATATTAATATATTATATCTCTTTAATATATCTTTTATTATATATATATATATTTTATATATATTACTCTTATATATATATATATATACTATATTATATATATATATATATATTATATATCTCTATATATATATATATCTATATTATATATCATTTCGTCGAGTACAGTTATTATCTGATCATTTCTCATATACTATTCCTCTACGGTCACCTATAGGAGCTTACTACTCGGCCTCACGTCTATATATATATTTATATATATGACCTTTACTACTCTTTTTCAATAGTTTCTACACTTCCTGCACTGCCGGCTCTCCGCACACAGGTCTCTTAACTGTCTTCTATCTATAAACAATCGTGAGATGTCGAACATTGTTTCTTCTATTTTTTTTTTTTTATTACTGTGACTATCTAGAATAATGATTTGGTTAATCCCTTGTAATTTAAATATCGTTGTATCCAATTTTGTCTAAATCAATGGTTCTATGCTTCTATGATTTAGATTACACATGGGAGCTACTATTACTTTACTTCAGTCTTATCTTTTCAATTTATATATTGTCAACCTATACGAAGCTCGTGATATTAGGAATTTCACCAACACTCATTTTCGCATCTTTTCCTCTCGACCATACAAGCTTTTTATCTACACCACTATCTCTTTAGTCTCAGCACCATGGTTTTTATCACTTCTCTCTCACTGCTGTGGTGTTATGGTATGCATGAATCATCGCGAGACGCCACCTCACTCACTACTTCTTCGTGATTAGAGAGCTGTTGGCAAGTGAAACTATCAACTTACCTTTATTTTAATTTCAAATACTTATTTGAATGAAATTGGCATAAAATATCATCACTAAGTTCTCCTTTCGCCTCCTGCCCGCTTTTCTCCTCCCTGCCCCGCGCCCCTTTCCCCCCCTTTCTCCTCTTTTTCTCATGTGTTCTGGGTGCCCGAACTCTCCTTTTACTCCCATCCACTTCCTCCACGCTCTCGTTTTTTAGTGGCGTTGCTTTCAATCTCTTCTTCTTTTATTAATAATTATATATCAAATTCTTGATTTAAATTATACTCATGTGATTATCTTATTTATTTTACTCCTCAACATTATTTATTGAAGGTATTAGTCTTTTATAAGGTATTTGCCTATTTACTCTACTTTCTACGTTACAGTCACTCCTCATCTACTGGATTATTCTGGCCGCCCTACTATTTTTTATATTATACTGACTTTTCACCTCCCCTTACATTATAACTCACTCAGACTCCTCTCATCTCTATTTACCATCACGGTCTTTATCTATACTTTACTTATCACCTATTACACTTAATCTATCTAACTATTTAACCCATTCACCCTTGTATTTTATGTGTGGTTGTGTAGTGTGTGTTGTGGGTGTTGTTGTCTTGCTAGGTGTGTGTGTGTGTGTTGGTCGCTCTCTCTAAGAATTTCTCACACTCTTTACTTCGTTCTATCTATTATTAAATGTGTTATAAACCTGTAATACTGGAGCTTCTGTCGCGCACAACACTCATCATGAACACTCGGATCAAATACCCTTGTGCTACATTAACTCGCTCCGCTATACTTGTAAGGTAGATAATTTCTTGTTGGCGACAGAAACAGATAAAAATTTCTTTTAATATTATTATTAATCTTTTACTAAATTAAGTTTTTAACTACTCTGATGTCGAGATTTAAATTAAAACAAGTTTTTAGGTGTATTGTAAACTATCATCCAGAAAATAATAGTAAATGTTAAAAATAGTTAGCGCGGTGTGCCACTTCTACTTTTTTTAAGCAAATTTAGGACAATTGGCTAAAATTATTTTACTATTTCTTGTTTTCCAATATATATTATTGGCAGAGGTGTATAAATATATAATTGTTGTTTTGCTTTATAACTTTGAAAAATAAATTCAGTTTCTTCATCTTATTTAAATTTTAGTTTTTTCAATACATCAAAACGATCCTGTTTGGGAAATTAGCGCATGGGATTTTTAAACAGATGAAGAAGTGTTAGTGTTTTGTTAAGAATGAAGGTTTAAAATAATCTTTAAACGGTAAGAGTATTAGAAGTAATGAAAAAGTGTAGTTGTAGCATTGGTATTAATTTTAATTAAATTGTTTGGATTAAAATTATTGGTTACCTGGTATATTTTCCTAATTAACTCTTTTTATTTAAATGATTTATTATAATAAACTTTATTCTACATATCTATTCTACCATACTCTAATGTGTTTATAAAATTACTTGCATCGCTGATTGTAACAAACTATACATTGGAGAAACTGCAATGCTTATTTCTCTTACCTGTAATTAACCAGCATAAAATAAGACATTCCTAACATATGGATATCACCCCAATTAAATGCCCTTACTCTCTATATCAGAAACTTCCCCACTAATTCACATCAACATTCAATACTCAATCATACATGATACATCCATCATTGTGCATCTGAAACTACACTCCTATAGAATAATTTATTCTCAGAATATTTTTGACATATATATATATTTACAATAATTTTCAATAATATATTTTAATATATACAGAGCTTGTGTGAAATAGATCCCATCATGAACCACATTCTACACTCCTCACCCTTTTTCAAAAATAAATCTTTGTCTCAAAAAACTGTTAGTTTAATTTATTATTTGTTATTTTAACTTTTTTAATTTTATATTATTTATTTATTTTATGTTATAAAAAAAGAACTGATCTGAAAGAGGGCCTCGTGAAATTAGGTCGAAAGCTCTTATTGCACTTTAATTTTAATTGTTAAAAGGATTTATCTATATAATACTTAATATTTTGATTTTTATTCTCCTATTTATTTTGTTGTAATTGTTGACAAGACATGTAAGTGAGCCTAAGGGCGTTACATATTACTTTATGATATATTAGTGTATTTGGATTTATTTAGTATTATATAGGTACTGTTGTTAGGTTTTAGGGATAAGTACCTGATTTAATTGATATAGAGGTGTTTAGTAGTATTTAATTGATAGTGTTAGGTTAGGTTAGTGATATATATGATATTGATGGATTCAATATAGTTGTTAATTTAGTTATACGTTAGTGGCGTGTGTATGACTTACCTATTAGTGTAGTTGTTATGATGATTGGTTTTATATAGGTATCTATTTGGAGTATATAGATAGTAGTTGTAAGTATTAATGTATTCCTATTGTTTTTATATTACTAATTTTTTTATGGTATATGTAGTGAGTAGTATTAGTGTTATTGAGTGGAGGTATGGCGGTTATATAGTGGTTGTATTAGATGGTGGTTATAAGTATGGGTTTAGAAGTGTGAGAGGGTTGACTATACTATATATTAATATTATATTACTTATTATTATTTATACGCCGGATGTATATAGATTATTTAGGTTTACTGTGTGGGTACGTTATGGGAGTTTTAGGGGATTGATTTCGGGTATTTGGACGTAGGTGTGTGGACTAGTTAGGGGTGGAGAGGTTTATAAGTGAGGTTTAATTGTGAGTTAGTTATTATACGTGACTATGAGTATTAATATATCGTATAGTTTGGTTTAGTTATAGAGTGACGGAGCATTATAGTTAGTAGTAAGTTTATATGATTATTAGTTTGAGTAGTGAGTACGTGCTTAGTTGTTTGGTTTATATTTTATTATATTAGGGTTTGTTTATTATTATATATGAGTAATGATGAGTAGGGACTATGGCGTGCGCTGAGTATGGTCTTAGTTAGTAGACTAGTTAATGTGGTATATAGGCCGTGACGGTTGGATGTATGTGACTTTATTCTTATGATTTGAGGTAGATATGCTAGGGGTATAGTCTATTTAAGAAGTGTATATAGCCTTAACGGGTTTATTACCTTGCGAGGTATTGTTATAATTATCCTGTGTTACTTATTTGTTACATATTATTGAGTTAGTTATATATATATTAGCGTCTATATATTTAGGTCTGGTATAATTTAGCATGTTGCTATCTTATGTTCCATATATGTGTATTTAAGTTATAATATGGCCCATATTATTTTTATATATTTTCTTACGAAAATAACTTTTGTTGTAGGTGTGGTTTGTAATATAGGTATATTGTAATGTCTCTTAGCTTATTTCTTATATTTAATATGGTTATCGAGTGTTAAAGCGAATAAAGCCTGTCCTGATCCTTTTGCATTAAGAGATTGAGGAGTTGTTTGTTGTTGTGTGTGATTTGTTAAGTTCCTAGTGGTTGATCTTTCACATCTGAGGGTCCTGACGTACGTGGAAGTGTTGAGTGACTGCGAGATAAATATTGGGGGTCCGTCTGACAACAACACACGAAAGAACTAAATAAAATTGCATTGACTCCTATATAATTAGTGTTGATAATGATAATTTGCATGATAAATTTTGTGTATTTCTTATGTAGTATAATACTGTGAATTAATTATCATTGTTAACACTATAATTAACATTATAATGTCTTGGGTCTCTGCCAGATAGTTTACCTAAAATACTTTATGATTTCTATCGTTAGAAATGGCATTGTATATAGCTTGATGATATGCGTGTATTACCTTAAATAGAATGAATGGTATAAGATTTTGAAATATTATCAATAATAATACCCGTTTTATTTTTCCCGTTTTTTTTTTTCGCGCTTGTACTTTTGTGTCTGGCATTGTTTTTATCTCAATGTTTTATTGATCCATTTATACATGTAGAAATTTCTTAACTTCTGCTCTTTATTTGGTGCTTGTGTTCAAGATTTAAAATGGTCTGCAATTCAGATTCTTTATAGTGTCTTATTTACTGTTATATAAAAGAGTAGTTCTTCCATAGGAGTTAGAGCGTGACAGGGAGAGTGACGAGCACGGGGGTGTGATGATATCTGCCTCTCATGTATCTGCTCTTAGCATCTAAATAAAATATCCTAACGCTTACTGGTGAAAAGTGTATCAAATAAGGTAATGGCCACGTTGGCCGCCAGGTCCAGAAAAATCTCCTAATTGTCATTGTACCATTGAAGTTTTCTCCTACTTTTATTGTTAATTTAGCACCTCGGTCATTTCACGTGCGTTACTCTTCTCCTGAGTTCTGAACTAAAGAGACATATGTGTATTCTACTCTATTTTCATGGTACGCGGGGGCGGTGGTGGGCTTTCCTTTTCCGCCGTTTGTCTGTTCTTCCTACTGCTTTTTCCTTTTCCCGATGCTTGTCCAGCACCTTCCCCCCCACTCTTGGGGCCCCGCGGACAGGTGCCAGCCGCCGGCCTCTTTTATCTTTTCTTATTTTTTCTTCTCTCTTCTCCTGTCATTCTGCCTGGGTTATTTTTTCTTTATTTTCTTTTTTCCTCTTCGTTACGCTAATGTATTTCATTCACTTTTCCTTGAGCGCCGTTGCTTTTCCCCGTCCATCTGGACTATAGGCCTCACATTCTTCTTTGTCCCATTGTTTCTGGACAACACATCTCATTTAATCGCGCCGTCGATTTTCACTGCCCTTATTGCATGTTGACTGCTTGTGCCCACACACCGATATCGTAACCGTACAATGGCTGAAACAAGTTTAGTCTTCCATATTTCATTTTCAAAGCCCATTTACCGTCAGATGTGTAAAATTAGGAATTTTAATAGATTTTCAAAGTAAATGACGTAAAATAATTAATTTAAATTTTTTTACAAAATTTAGAGAGTTGTTTTGATAAATTCTCAGGTAAATGTTTTTTTTAGATTTGTACTCAGAAATTATTGTTTTAATCTTGCTCTAGATTTCTTCTGGGAATTTATAAAATTTTTATGATTCTTATAAGAAATGTTATTATATTAATGTTATTTTCTTACAATAAAAAATTACTAATTCCCTGCTCAAGTAGTAGTAGTAGTGGTCGTTTTTTTTTTATTTTTTTTTTTTTTTTTTTTTTTTTTTTTTTTTTTTTATGAGAATCAAGTCTAGCATGAGAAAATTGTCACCAATTTGCTTTTATTTGAAACTTTAATAAAATTTCAAAAAATTTTGTTGATAAAAATAACAGTTTTAACATATTAAACAAAAAAAAGTTTGAATTTGATGATGATTAAGCTTTTGAGATATATATTTTTTGCTCAAGTAACACCATTGTACAATTAGATCAGGAAAATATAACAAAAAAGTTTGTCTCATAGAGTTACAATTCTTTGACTAATCATATTATTATCATTGTAATAATATTTTTTTTAGCACTACAGTGCATGTTAGGCTAAGATGATTGTTTCTCTTGTATTATTGATTAATTCAGAACTTTGATTTGCGTATATTATACGTTTAGAGTTTAAATGTTGGTTTTAATTTGATTGATTTTGAGACGGGTATATTTATTGGAGTGCATCATTTTATTGATAATTTAATTAAATTTTATATTAAAAAATGAAATATGAAGAAAGCCAAACAGTAAATATATTAAGGAAGCTCATGAGGGAGATCATTGAGAGCATATTCCATATAATTAGATAGTAGTTATACCTCTAACTGTATACTATTAGGCTTTTGTTTACTATATTTAAGTTCTATATACCTATTACTACTATAGCTTATATACCGTCTACTTATAGTGATGTTCTATATTATATAGACTATAGGATATTATGACTTAAGGCATATGCTCCCGTATTTTATAGCTTTATGACTCTCGTTACATATTAATGAATTTTGCGTGTCATTAAAACTATTTATATAAAGTATTTATATATAAGGCTTCTTCTATATGCTCTAACAATATTTCGTATATATTATAGTTAGCTGTATATTACTCACCAGCACACCAGATAGTTTTATATAGGCGGTTACACCTATATCGCTTTTTAGTCCATGAGTTCCGTATTCTCTTGTATAGCCTGGACCTACTTGGTTCCCACACGACCTAGGTATTACCTGGACTTTTATATCCTAATTTTTCACATATATACGATATATCTTTCTTATCACACTTCTTAAGTCTATTATTATATATATTATAGATTAGTTCAACTTGGTAACACCTATTCAGTAGCTTTAGTATATAACTCTTATATATATTAGCCATTATATGATTATTATGTAGTGTCCCTTATATATCATTATGTATCTGTTATGTTGAGTCTTTCCTTGTTGTATATATCAAATGCTCACCTTCCAATAAGTAACTGCATCTACAAGATTTTAAAGTGTTCTATTATACCTCTCATAATTCTCAACTGGTTGATCCTATGTATATTTCTCGCTATTTCATTTATCATCAGTTACAAAAACTAACATTGGAGGTTACATAAATCCAACATATTTTGGTTTCAGTGGTCTCCAAAATTTTAGGTGAGACATAGAGAACAGTTATTATTTTTAATATTGTACTATAAATTATTCTATAATTTTGTAGTTTTTCTTTCTTCCATTTAATTTTGTGATTTGTAATAATTCAAATTTTTAATTCATGAAACAGTTATTGAAACAAAATACTTGTTTGTTATAATTACTTTCTGTATTTATTTTTTGCTTATAAATACTTTCTATTTATTTATTTATTTATTATCTATTTTTATTATTTAGTTATTATTATTATATTTATCATATTATTATTATCAATTAATTATTATTATTATTACATTTATCTTATATTATTATCAATTATTAATCATTATTATCATTATTATCATTCTATTATTATTAGTTTATTCAATCTTTATAGTAGTATCATTATTATTAATTATAATTTATTTTATTTATTTTACTTCTATTCCAAAAATTTGTTTTTGCTGATGATATTATTTTATTATTATTTCGCTGATGCGTATTATTATTATTTATTAATTATTAAATTATTATTATTATTTTTTATTAGTGAGACTCATTATTTAATTTTAATATCTCTTTCAATTGGAATAGAACATACAAATTCGAGGACTGACGAAGAGTAAATTCTGGATATAAAACTAAATAACCTAAAGTGAAACCTATACCGTGTTAGTTCCTAACATTACAGTCAATTAGTCTTCGAATCAAAGCCCAATCAGACAAAATTTATTTTGATCATAATATTCAAGCGCGGCAAGATAGCTGGCTTCGGCCACAACAAAATCACCGCGCCATTTCTCGATTTCCTTAAGTGTATTATTTGTAAACAAGATTTTTTTTTATTTTTTTTTTTTTTTTTTGGAAAAATGTTAAAACCATAACTTTTTATAGTAATTCTTATCATATTTTTTTATTTGATGTTTTGTGGAGGGATAAAAAAGTTCGTATATATTATATTTATATTCATATATATATATATATATTAAATATATAATCCCTTTTAATTTATTAATATGCTCATTAACTAGCTTTTTTCGCATAACTTCATTATTATTATTATACTCTTTATTATATTTATATCCTGGCGCTACGACTACCTATTCACTCATTACTGTGTACCTATCTATTATAGTATTTAACCGGCTAATATTTAAGGGTACTGTCGGCCATCTCAGTGAAATCTAGGCTTTCTTACGGTTACATATCTTTATTATAGTTATGTTTGCATATGATCAGTACTTATTACGTGACTTCCTACTAGTTCCGTATACTGCACTCGCTACCGTATAGTATTAAATACCTAGTGATGCTTTCTACTCTGTTTCCGTTAGTAGTCGGATTTACTTATATTATATATATTATATTATTATACCTATACTCTCTATATAACTCTATATATTTATAGTGATGGTAATAATTGAAATACAGTAAATACTGTTATATATATGTTATATTTGTGATTGCATGGGCCTCCATCGTTTAAGTTTTTTGATGATGATAGCGTTGTACTTATTATTACTACATATGTATATCTACATTACTATATCAAGTATAGCTTCTATTTGTTGCTCTCACCGTCACTTAGCCTGATTTTATGATAAGTCGGGCTTAGTCGCATACCATACTGTATACGCTTGCTTACTTGAGGCACCTATATATATTATTACTTTCATCTGGATGCATTAGGATACCTACCACTATCTACCATTATATATCACTACCTACCAGTGGTGTATATGCCCCTGTCTTATCGATTCATCATTCGTACTACCCTTCAGCCCGTTGCACCTAATTCTATACCTACTGCCCCTTATTCAGCTACACTTTCTCCCTCAGCCTTATTATGCACCTCTACCCCTGTGAGTGTGTATATGTATTGGTTTCACCTTGCAGTGCACTCTTTCTTACCTACGCTAATGTTCACAGTTAGCGTGGGAATACTTTGTTTCTTTCAGCAAATGTTATTTAACTTATAACTTATATAGCAGAGTTTTTTTGACACATTGACTTCCTTTTACTGATCACGATATACAACCTTCCATCGAATCTCATTCTCACTTCTACACGCAACGCACTTATCGCGCAACGCATTTTCACACAAGCTACTAGATATGAATTTTCCCGACTTCTGCATATTAGTGAGGGTAAATTTTATATATGAGTAGCGAGTTCGGCGTATCCATTGCATGGCTCATCAGCCACAGGTTCCTACTCACTCATATATATATACTACTTCTATATATATTC
>JABUQX010080489.1:17500-29439 GCA_015478945.1 Trachelipus rathkii
GGGTTCCTAATATATTATTATCTATATTATATTAATATATATATATATATATATATATATATATATACAAATATATATATAATTATATATATTATTTATTATAGTATTTAATATTTTATTTTATTATAATTTATTATTATGCATTTTAGTTTATAGTTTATACTTTATTTATTTATATTATTTATTATAATATATATATATATATATATAGTATAATATATAATAACGTTGAAATTAATATTTATTTTAAAATATAATAGTTACATCTTAAGTCTTCTACGAATTTATTGAAGCCACTGTCTTATAAAAATGTAGGAAACTAAGGTTCGAGCATTAAGGGTCTGATACGATACCAATACGGGTTTAATTAAGGATGGCTGCAATACTCTCTTAGGATATGAACCTCTTGGTCTACAAAAATTTAGTTTCAAAATTGCCTGTCTGAATTTTAACAAAATTCAAAAGATAACTGAATCTGGAGCCTTTCCTGATTCAGAAGTATTGATTTAATAATACAAGAGCAGTATGATTTCCTTGTTTAGCTGGGAGGATATTATAGAGGAAAAAATCTTTTCTTTCTGTGTGCTGAAAGATATATTATAAATCTTATTCATGACATAAGGTTAATAAGGGTTAAAAATAAGTTGGTTCAGATGGCATCGAGAAAGAGGGATAGTTGTGAAATACGATGGACTATTCTCATATGACAGCAGATTTTGACATTAGGCATTTGATGCGAATTCTTTAGTGCTTAGCCTAAATCTTTAATATCAGAAGTAACTTGAAAGGTTGTAAAGTGAAAAGCAAGAATAGGATAATAAGTGAAACTTGAAAAACACCATTGTTTACAGTAAGAAATATTTGCCCCATCAACATCTGCCGATTACAGAAAATTAGTCTGGATGAAAAAGCAAATTGGAAGAGGAAACTCAAGAAGAAGAAACCTTATAGAGCAGTAGCAAAGTCAAAAGTTTCTGCATGGCATGTTCCGCCACATGAAACTCATAGAAGACCACGGACCAGAAAGAAGACAGAAAATGATGATAATACGAAAGCCACACTGGTGGTAGACAAATAGAGGGAGTGAGATCGCAGATGATCCCGGAAATGCGAATAAAAAATGGATTTAAAAGACTTTAGAGAGAATTCAGGTGGTGCTATAAGACGATAGTTGGGAGAATCAGATGGGCAACACCTATTCAGAATTGAAAAAATTCCTTGGGCATATTGGGAGTGGAATTGAACAATCGAAGGCGTCAACTCAGATGATATATTCCCTTAATAATGTGGAGGAATTCTATCAGTACCACTTACCTTTGCAATGATCACAAAGGAAAACATCTCACGCATCTGAACATATGTAATTTCAGGAAAAGGCGTAAGGCTTATGAGGGAAGGAGGAGGAGTAAGAAGAGAATTGTCAGGAATGTTCATGGTTGGACTAAATAGAAAGAGGTTGAATAGATTATAGAGATTGGCGAATAAGAGGAGGAAAGGCAGATTTACATGATCACTAAACATATTTTTGACTAGAAGTAAGAATTTTTTGTCAATGAGGTTAGCTCTCTTTAGTTTAGTGATAACACACTTTGCCCGTCGAAAAATAACACTCAGAGATTTCAAGTTGAATGAAATGCAGAAAGAATTGTATAATAACAAGAGAGGGACGAGAATAAATGTGATCGAATCATGGGTTTTGAGAAAAAAATGCAGTGCAGGTAGGAAGAACTGGGAAAGCATTTATAATCCCTTGAGTGATCGCTGAAATCGAAGCATCACCAGTGCCTAAAGCATATGGGCCCATTCAAAGGTGGCTTAGCATTTCCGTGTAAAGATAGCTAGAGTTAGAAATTCATCTTACTTACTTGACCACCTTTGTTTGTGTTTGGTGTGGCACAACTACCCCCCCCAATCAAGCTAGTGATTTAAAGCTGTCAGTGAAACGAAACATTCAGAATTGGGGGGGGGGGGTGGTGGGAGAGAAAACTTTAGAAGCATAATAAAAACAGTAAGATTGTTTTGTTTAGATTAAAATGTATGAGAGATCTCTTAATGGCATTTTTAGAGTGTAACGTAATCTAGTGACAGAACAAATACCCTCAACTGATTTCAAGTAAACTATATGATATTTTAATTATATAAACATTGTTGTTTTCCCCCCATCAACCTGATCGACATAGTTAAGAACATAGAATGACTCGGTTCCCTCCCCATCATGATCAGTTTGAGAGAAACTCAACATCTCGGTGTAGTGTACATTCTCACTGAAGAAAAGAAAATCAGCATTTTCCTAATAACAAAAATCAAGCATTAGCAAGACTCTTTATTAAAAGTAAATTTTTTAAAAGACAAGAATTTATTGTTAGAAAATATAGCATAAATGAGTGTTAAAATTAATTTTGCAAGAAAATATGGGAAACATGAATTATTAAACATGACAGATTTATTTACACAATATGTAATCATCACAAAGAAAAAATTGGAGTAGTATTCATGAGCTTTGCCTACAATGGTATTTTTTAAATAAGTTTACTCACAGGGCCAGACTATAATTCTAACCTACAAGGCATCCTAGGTTCAGAAAAGAGTAATATGCTTTCATAGCAGATATAGAGAAGATTTTTTATCAATACAGGTACTTGACAAGGATAAAAGATTATAGCGCTTCTTATGGTTTCAATAGTATTTAGTATAAACGCCAGAAGAATACAGGGTTAAGTTCATATATTGCGAAGGTGTGAGTCAACTTCAATTGCAAATTATGTTTTTGAGCAGACTACACATGTAATGAAGCAGTAAAAATTCAGTAATCCTAGCCAGAGAATACTACTTAGAATTTCCTATGTTGATGATTGTTTTAAGTCTGTGAAATAGAAATGGGCTATACAGTTTATAAAGAGTTAAAGAACTTTTTAAAATATTAGTTGTTTATCTGCATCAGTAGTAGTAATTCAAAGAAATTTTTAGAAAATATTGATAAACAAGACTTAGTAAAGATTTTAAAGAAATAAACTTATCCTTAGATGAATTACCTTCACAAAAGGTATTAGGCTTAAGTTGGGACCCAGAAATAGATTTAATGAAAGCTAGGAACAATTTATCGAATGATGCCTTTTAAAATCAATAATTTAAATATTTTTTCAAAGTACTGTAATAACAAAATAATTGCAGTAGCTAAAAGATATTTTTCCAGCTGATTAGGTCTTGTTTTTTCGAATGAATGAAATCCATTAGATAGTAAATAAAGAAGTTACATAAAATGGCTAAAAGATGTTAATAAGTCTAGATATTTTCAATGTTCTAGGCATACATCAAATGTTTTTTAAAGTCTAAAAAGGTGAATTAATTATTTTTCAGATGGTTTTCCAAATTGCATATGCTGCAGTAGCATATATAAGAAGGTTCATTGGAGAGAATAATGAAATATATTGTTCATATGGTGTTATTAAAACAAGATTAATTTACATTGAAAATAAAAATGAAAATTAACTATACTAAGAATAGAATTGAGTGCAGCCAAATTAGCAGTTAACATACACAAATTTTAAAGAATGAATTAGATATGAAAAAAACAAGAGTATTTTTGGATAGATAATCCATAAATATATTTATAATAAAAAAGAATCAAAAAGATTCCAAAGATTTGTACATAATAGAGGTTTAAATTAATATTAGATCAAAACAGATGATAAGCCCAATGGAATTAATGTACGCAGGCAAGCTAAATAATTGCAGTATAAGTGCAAGTAAAGATATCTGTTAATCGAAGTTTTTGGAACATAAACCTATTGGAGCAGTGTCCAGAATTTTTGTAGCAAAGAAGAGCTCAATGGCCTGAGCAAAATCAAAGAAATAAACTTAGATGCATCAATAGGTGATGAAATTAATAAAAAGTAAAATTCAGTAATGGCATACAACTACAAGAAAGCTCAACAGACAAGCTCATACAATATCTGTCGTCAGATTGGTGAAATTAAAAACAAAAGTAGCATGGATTTTAAGTTAAAGAAAATTTGCATAAAAAAGCTGGGAATAAAGGTCGACAATCACAGAATTAAAAAAATGCAGAAAGGATATTTAGCAAATATGTAGCAAATAAGATTTCATGATATACAAATACAAATAAAAAAGAAATACTTGGAAATTTCCTTATTTTGGGAAAGTTTTTTCATAATATTATGAATAATGGAATTTAAAGACTTCTAGGAGGAATAAAATCTGAATGATGTATATACTGATTTAAAATCATTATCTTGCAATAGTCATGTTTACATGCTAATAAATGAGACATTACATAAGATGTATGCATTTTACGGAAAAGACAACAGTTTTAAATGCTTTAAGAGAAAGTACTCATTCATTGGAGCAGTAGATGAGTATTAAGAAGATCTAAAAGTATTTGCATTTGATTGCAGAAAGCTGCATACAGCCAACTCAGCAGTTGTGGGAGATTTGCCCGAGATAGATTACAACGTCGATTTACCGATAGTACAAGTATTGGTATAGATCCTTTGGGCGCTTTTTCTTAACTGTAGGGGAAGAGAGGAAAGCTAAGAGAAAAAAGATATGGGAATAATATTCCTCAACGTTAAAGGTATAGAGCTATAAGCTTTAAGAGATTTTTTATTCAATTAGATACTGAATGCCTTTTATCACAATGCTCTAAAGAAATAGATTTATATCAGTCAAACAATAATGAATAACCCAACAATCCTATCAGAATTTATAGATTGAACCTTGAGAATTTCAGAAGAATATAAAGGCAGAATTAAAATTTGGAATAATCAAGCAAGTAAATAACTTTTTGAAGCAAAAAGAATACAGTGGATATTCGCAGACCCCTCATAGTTCTCATAAGGGGATATTTTTGAGGACATATTAGATATGTAAGAAATATATTACGTTCACTCTTAGAAAGCCATATAGGTTTGACAGATGAAACTTGAACTAATTGTCTCTGTGAGATAGAATTCATTATAGGTCATTTTATTTTATGTATTTTTTCAATGATGTTAGAAAACTTGAAGGTTTTTACATGTTTAAATAAGCAATCTCTTATATGTTAATTAACTTTTCCTCAGGATTATTCTAGGATAAGGATTGTTGCTTATATTAAAGATGGAAACAATTCAGTACCTAGCGGATATTTTTCGGAAAAGGTGGAAACAAGTTCAGCACCTTGCTGATATATTTTGGAAAAGGTAGATTAGACAATACTTGCCTTTCCTACAAAAAAGAATCAAATTAATAGTAGAAAAACAATCACACAAAGAAGGTGATTTATTTCTTTTAATAGATGACTTAGAATCTAGAAAATTTGAAATCTAGTAAGAATTCAAAAAGTGTATAAAGTATAAAAATGATTCAGGAAAAGTAAGAGTAGTAGATGTAAAAGTAAATTACTTAGCAAAAGGGGAATATGTTATTTTTTCCATTAAAATTAAGATAAAAAGGAAACAAAAAATTAATATAAGGAATACAGAAAATTTCATTATTATGTGTACTATGTGAGCATCAACTATGGGTTACAAAAAGAACAAATATTAGACAGGTAGAAAAGAAAATTGATATCAACACAAAAAAATTGATGACAAATGCAGATACAAGGTGGGGCAAGATTTAGGGCTTGCAATTAGAATAAAGCTTAATAATGAGAACTTTTCTGTAAAGAAAACTGATAATTAAATAAGTTTACTGCAAGCAATATAAGCCATTGCAGAAACTCAAGCAGGCTGTTGAAACAACAAAACTGTTAATTATTCATTATACATCACAAAGAAAATAAGCAAAAGATCTCCTTGGAAAATTAGCTTAGACTAGAGGTGAGAACACTTAGTAATCTATTTCAGTTCAAGACTTATTAATGTTCACAAAGAAGAAAACTATTAAAGGGGAATTCAAAGAGAAATTGGAACTTAAATCTTCAATCAATCAAGTATATTAATAAATGAAGCTATTAGAAGAAACCTGAGGACAACAAGGAAACTCTATAAAAGTTAAAATTCAACCAGAAGAAACAAAAAAAGGAAATTTTTCAGCTAATAGAGCCATCTTCAAGCAACTTTATTGATAAAGCAGCAGTCCACAAATTGAGTAATATAAGCCACCACCCTAAATCAGCCATTCTGAAATCCAAACATCAGTAATTAGAAGGTAATGTTTATGTTTATAGTATTAATAGTTGGTGTGAATGTAATATAAATATTTAAAAAAGTAAAATCTATGAGTTTTCAAAACAAAAGCTAATAAGGAGAAAAATAAATAAAAAGTCCAATTAATAATAATTTTTTATCTATTTTCCAAAGAATTTATGATACATTTTTTTTTAACAGAATAAATCTTTTTTTTCATCACTTCCTGTATAGCTATGTATATTATTGTTTATTTTTTTAGAGCATTTAGTATTGTACTTTTTAAATATATTGTTATTTTTGTTATTTGTTTATATTTTTTTAGAACTATTCGTATTTCCAATGTGCAAATAAAGAAAAAATTCGAATGGAGTATTTCACACCTGATGTATGAAATTTCTCTAATTAGAAGCTTGGATGAAGAATACAGTTGTCACTCAGATGGAGGAATGATCATCCGATTGACACAAATAAGTATAAATAAGCATAGCAATAAATAAAATAATAAAATAAATATATTCAATTGTAGAAGGTTATGTAAAATAAGAAATATAAATTTATCTGTCTTCACAAAACAGAGACAGAAAGAAGGATCCTTCCTTTTTGAGTGAATGAGTTCGATAAATATTTAGTTTTTTCAATAGTTTTAATTATGTTTTTTTATTTGAAGTTAAAAAAAAAAATGAGCGATATCGATATCGATATGATGAAAACTGAACAATGAAAGGAGGTTTTAAGGTTACTTCAGGAAAACTAGCTGCCATATACAAAAAATAAATCATTAAGAGGTATTATGGCATTCTTTCTTACACAACTTAGATTTAAGGTATAATGAAATAAAGCCGAGATTGAATAACATTAGAATGCAAATTTAAATCATTGAGTATGGCTTGTTGGCCATTTCAATTCTAAGCCCGTAGAGCAGTAAAATCGCATCTGGCTTACCACTAAAGATAAGCATATTTGAGTTTAAAAAGTGATATTCAAAATATGATGAGTAAAATACTTGAGCCAAGGATTATGCCACAAGACAGTGCTAGTAATGTATCAAGTAAAGTGAGTAAGCAAGTGTAAGCTCAGTTATAAAAGTGGCAATAGCCCATACTCTTTATTCTTGAACGATTGACAAAGGTAAATAAGAATTACAAAAGAGCATACAATTCTTGGCAACAAAAGGGGAACTAGAAAGTTTGGATTTGTACCAACACAGAAGTCGATATAAAAATTTGGAACAAAGTTTAATAAAAATCGAAGAAAAATTAGAAATCCAATTTTCAGTATTAAGCGATACCTCTGTAAAAACTGAGGATAAAAAAGTCTAATTTAACACAAATAAAATAAATAGTATACGTGAAATATATAATTTGGAATCTAATTAGTAGATAATTTTAAAACAAAGTTAGAAGTGAGTAGGCCTTTTTAATAATTCTCTTCCAACATGTGAGCCTAAAATATTTTCTGGAAAGGATCAAACTAAATTTTAAAAGATTTTATGCTAGTTTTTAAAACCAATATAGAAGGAAATGTGAAAATGAAATGAACAAGCTTTCCTATTTTAATCAAGTATACAGAAGGTAAAGCAGAAAATAGTAAGTACGTTGGTAGCATGTTGGATGAATGTAGTTATAAAAAGGCAGTAGAAAAACTCGAAAAACAAATATGGAAATGAACAACTTATTGCTACATACATAAAAAGCAACATTCACACTGAATGAGAATTAAGATGAAGATAGTGAACGGCTATGGAGATTTTCTTTGTTTTTAGATGCTATTAATATGCATGGAAAATATTATCCATTGAATGATTGAATTCTACTGGTGCTTATATTATAGAATAAGTTAAAAAACTGGTCCCTACAAACAACGTGATCAAGTGAGATATAAAGTTGATAGTATGTATGAAGAAATAAAGGTAAATTATGGACATTTACAAAGTTTGTTGAAAAAGAAGCAAGGATTATGAAATACATCTATTTGGAGACACTTGGCATTGGTTAACAAAACCAAAGCCAATTACAAGTGGAAAAGGTAAGTCCACTTTATACAAGCAAATATGCGACCATAGAAATAACAAATAATAATAATAATCAATATATAATAATAATAATAATATAATATATAATAATAAGTAATAAATGGATATAAAATGACAATAAGCAGAATTATGGGTTAATTAATATAGTAGTAGTGTAATAATAATGAATATAATAAATCGCAGTTTTGCAATTTTTTTAAAAAGACAATCATAGTATATTTAAATGTAAAATTCTAGAAAAACAACAGCCAAAGATGAAATAACCAAGAGTTCATTCAACGACAATAAATTTTATGCTTTAAAGTGCTCAGGATCAAATCATTTTAGTATGTAATTGTAAGACCAAAAAATGTGAAAAATATGTAATAAGCATACATTTAACAATTGCCTGCATAGGAAAAGATAGTACAATTTAACAAAGAAAGAGCAAGATGGCTCAAATTGCTCACCCAGCGAGCACTCACTGGTGAATTTATGAAATAAAGATAAGAAATGTAGAGTTCCAAAAGATCAAGGAAGTAATGAGAAACAAAACCTTTCGACAAAAGTAAGTAATAAAAAGCTATTTTACCCTGCAGTGCCAGTTAAAATAAAGCTTAAAGGTAAAGATAAGTGATTAAGACATACATGGGTCTAGATACATATATTCCTCAGCATGTTTTATGGATTTTAAATTTAGCTCAAGAACTGTATTGTCCATATATGAACACCTCAGAAGATTATAGATATTACTACCCACATGTATGGACCAACCACTAAATAAATAACATATCAATTTTAAATAATCTAGAAAATTATGATAATTGAAGATGGGAAATCTGACAACCATAAATAATATACTAACTGCAAAAGAAAATTGGCCCTTTAAATGGAAGAAAGTCCATCTATCAAAGATATAATGGATTAGATCTTGAGTCATGTGCCCTTCTTCAAAGAATTGCAAAAATTGGATTATTAATAGGGATAGAACGCAGGTAATTGGTTAAAGACCTATAGAAGTAGTAAAGGTATGTATAATTATCTCGCCCCGTTTGCAGGTTAAATATCTTTGTGATGGGCTTACAAGGTTCGACAAAATGGTATAAACCAGCTTCATGAGATCTAAGAAATGTCCATAAGACCCAAATACAGACAAGTGTATGATAATTTCTTGAAAAATTTGCTCCAGAGTTTTCTTGAAAAGAATCCTGAGCAAGTCTGTGAAAGTGTAGAGGAATTGAAGTGGGAAGATTAAGGTTTGAAAATAATTACAAAGAAATTATTCACAGGTAAATTTCAAGTTGGTTTTTACTTTAAAAAAGAAAATCTGCATTTTCCTTAATAACAAAATCAACGCATGTCGCAAGACTGTGTCTCCTCATTAAAAGTAAATTTTTAAAAGACAAAGAATATTTTGTATGTAATAAAGAAATAGATAAATGAAATTGTTAAAACTTAATTTTGCAGAACATAATGAGAAACATGAATAATTAAACATGACAGATTTCCTATTTTAAAACACACCATAGTGTAATTCATCCACAAAAGAAAAATTGAGAGTAGTATTTAATGCAGCATATTAAGTAACAATGGAATTTCTTTTTCAATAATAGTTTACTCACAGGGCCAGACTATAATTCTAACCTACAAGGCATCCTTTTAAACGTTCGGAAAGAGAAAATATGCTTTACATAGCAGATATAGAGAAGATTTTTTTATCAATCAAGGTACTCTGACAAGGGTATTACAGATCTTTAGCCAGCTTCTTTTATGGTTCAATAGTAATCATTAGTATACATCATCTCTCTCTGATACGTACTCTATATCTCTCTCTTATCTCTCTCTCTCTCTCCTCGTCTCATATTCATCTTGGCACTCTTGCTCTCTCTACTCTCGTCTCTCTCTATCTCCTCTCTCTCTCATCTCTTGCTCATCTCTCATCATTTCTCTCATCTGTCTCTCTCTCTCTTCTCTGATCAGTCAGTATCATATATATATATATATACTCTCCTCTCTCTCTCTCTCTCGTACTCTGCCTCACTGCTCATAAATCCATCCCGCTCTTCATTCTACCCCCCCCCCCCCCCCCCCCCCCCCCCCCCCCTCCCCCGCCCAAAGAACCCCCTCCCCTCCTCCTCCCGCTAAATCTCCCCCTCCTCTCCTCGCTCCCCCCCCTCTCACCCCCCACGTCTCGCTCCCTCGACCTCCCCACGCCCCACTCCCCGCCTCCTCACCCCGCCCAGCCCCTCTCTCCACCCCCCACCCCCTCCTCCCCCTCACCCCCCCCCCCGACACCCACTCCCACTCTCCCGCCTCCCCCCCCCCCGGTTTTACCTCCCCTCCCTCCCACCCCCTCCCCCCCCCCCATCCCCCCCTAATATACATACGCTCTCTCTTCTCTCTCTCTCTTCTCTCTCTCTCTCTCTCCTCAATCTTCACCCATTTTGTATCAATTTCAATTGGCATTATAATTTAATATTTTCGTTCTTATCAAAATACTTCCTTTATACCCAAGATTCCTCTCTCTCTCTCTCATCGCATCTCTCTATATATCTCTCTTCTACTCTTCTCTCTTCTCTTTGATTAATTACCTTCTCTCTCTCTCTCTCTCATACTCCTTTAAATATGCTCTCTCTTCTCTCTCTCTCTCTCTATCGTCGTCGCACCGCTTTAATCTGCTTCGTCGCTCTCTCTCTCTCTCTCATCTTCTCTCATCTTCTCTCTCCTGTCTCACTCTTCTCTCTCTCATCCCTCTCTCCTTCTCTCTCCATCTCGTCTCTCTCTCTCTCTCTCTCTCCTTCAGAACTGCTTCTTAATATGTCTCTCCTCTCAATAGTCTCCTATCGGTGACTACTCTCCTCTCTCTCACAAAATTAAAGAATTAACAAAAGAAGTATACTCAGTTGCATTTTTTCCATAAACGATCCACTGGGTTTTATTAGATGGCGGACCTTCTGACAGATAGTTTCAAATTTAAATGCGGATAAAAAGGTTATATGGGATGATGAAATTCATTAAAATATAAAAAGTTACATTAAATGCTAAGATGTTTATAAGGCTAGATGATTTCCAAAGTCTAGGCCATTACATCCCAATTGTTTAAAGTATAAAGGGTAGAATTAACTTAAACTTTCCGATGGTTCCAATTGCATAGCTCGGGCAGTAGCTTAGAGTAAGGTTCATTGGAAGAGAAATAATAATATATAGTTCATCTGGTGTTATCTAAAAACAAGATTGAATACCAATTAAATAAAAAAATTGATGGTTAACCTATACCAAGAATAGAATGAGTGCAGATAATTAGCAGTTACATACAAACCAATTTTACACAAAATGAATTAGATATATGAAAAAACCAAAGCGTATTTTGGATAGATAGTGAAATTTATTACAATATATTAAAATGAATCAAAAGATTAAAAAGATTGGTTACATATAGAGTTAATTATATTACGAACTTCACACAAACAGATATAAGCCAATGGAATTAATGTACCAGGCAACGCTTTAAATATTTCAAGATATGCAAGTAAAGAATATCTGTTATGAGTTTTTGCTCAATAAACTATGGAGCACTGGTCAAGAATTTTTGTACAAAGACAGGCTCAATGGCTGGAGCAAAATTAAAGAAAATAAATTAAGATTCTAAAATGATGGAAATATAAAAGTAAATCAGTAATGGCCATACAACTACAAGAAAGCTCAACAGACAAGCTCATAATGATTTGTCTCCAGATGTGGATGAAATTAAAAACAAAGTAGCTATGGATTTAAGAGTGTAAAGAAAATTGCAT